>CAHIKZ030000936.1:310000-342500 GCA_903632075.3 Acanthosepion pharaonis
ATATACATATATTAGGGATCACTTACACACCTGCTACCATGGTTTCAAACATTAAAGTCTCATCAGGTGGTAGATGCCAGTTAATTTCCTAATGATTTATTGGCTTATTTTATGTGCCCACAAGAAGAAGTGTGACAGAAGGGAAGAGGTGACACAAGAATGGGGAAGTAGGGTGGGATAGGGAAGTAAAAAAGATTTTTTTGTGCTTTCAGCCGGGTTCATATAAACCCAAAATATACTTTTTAGTGTGTCTACATCCAGACATGACCTCAGACCTTTCATTTACCAGCTTTTCTTGGTCTGGATATGTTACTATTGCTAGTTTTTCTTCCTGGCACACCCTATAGACATCACTACCATTACTGTAAGGCTTGGCTCTCCACAGTATGTTCCAGTTTATATTAGGGCTTTTGTTGTTGTTTTTTTTCTTTAATTCTCACGCATGGTTGGCAGTCTGTTACAATTTCTATGGTATTTTTATATTCTGAACAATGATTTATGATTGTACTATCTCTTTTTAAAGGTGCCTTCAGTACACCCCACATATATCTTGCTCTGGCCATTTCTATCCTTCACTTCCATTTTACAAATACCATCCAGTGGACATTTATTTTTATCACTACAGTTACATTTCTCAATATCCTTGAAATTCCTGGTGTTATGTATGTAGAAATAATCACTGAAGGTCCTCAGAAAAGGTAAACAACATAAAAATAAATGAAAAAAGGGGAAACATACTTCTCTGAATAATTTTCAAAGAATAGGTACAATGTTCAAAACAAAGTTCATGGAAGCAGCAAAAAACAGAACAATCACACCACTCAAAGAATTTTCCTTGATGTGGGAGCAACTTTGATATGCCTTTCAAATTCTTGTCTGGTGATCATCAAATTTCTTGTTATTTGTTCCTTGACTAGGCTGTTCTGTGTTCATGCAGGAGCTGTTCATCGACTCCTTGAATTCAATTCTGTTTTCACTTTTATTCACGAAGATAGACTCCAGATTTGCTTTTCAGAATTTGGAAGGAGACCTTTTGATTAGTTCTAAGTGAAAACCAAATGCAAATATTTTCACACAAATTGGAACAATCTAAAAATATTTTTGAAATTCAAAAGTTTAAGCAAGAGCCTCACACATCATATGTTTTCTTTCAGAAAAGCAGACAATACACACTCAAGCAGCTTAAATTTCTTATAAGGTAGGCTTTTGTTATCAAGGTAAGGTTACTGAATAGAACAATCACACAAAGGTTGGTAATGAATGATAATACTTAGGACGAGAACAACACACATAAGATCCACCAGCAGTGTATAGAAGAAGTAGTCAACTGCTAAAAATGAGTCAAGTGAATACTACAATGAATCTCTAACTGCAGACCAACATACAGTATTTACTTCTGTATTTATACCCATTATCGTCTGTAGATATGCTACAACATAGGCTGATGTTTACCCAGAGTCCATAAGCTAGTTGCAGAGCATGAAATCAATATCATTCTGTCATCCCAGGAATGAGAACATTTATTTGGGGTCACTGATTAGCTTTTTGGGGGGAGGTGCCTGGATGACAGAAATTTGTTTTTATTTAAATCTGATTATTTTTCTTCTTAAAGTAACTAATTTCTTAAAATAGAAAAATGTGGGCATTTTGATAAATGGAGCATGTCCACACGCATACACAATAAACAAAGCACTTATTCTTAAACTAGTGAATGAAGTCTGAATGAAACATTGAAGGTTGAATGACTTAATATTTGTATTGTTAACCTCTATGTGGGATAAACATTAGGATCTTTATTGTGAGAACTAATTTTGCTTTAATAATTTTTATCTGATATATTTGTAAGTCAACCATTCAACCATACATTGAATATTGCTGCCACAAATGGTCTGGAGATCCTGCTATATATTTAGAGATTTTTGATAAAATCCAAAAATGAATCTGCAATGTTATTGTTCCTGACCTGGCATCTCAGCATCCGTCACTTTCGCACCACTATAAAGTTGCTTCCCTGTACCTTTTCTATAAATATTTTCATGGTAATTGTTCTGATGAACTTTCCTCTTTGGTACCATCATTTTATTACTTTATTGTATTATTTGCCCCTGCACTGAATATGTCTGGTCTGGTGCTTCTGTTAATATATTTTGACATTCTTGAAAAAAAATTTAAAAAAAGAATTTGCAATATTATTGGTCTTGACCTGGCATCTCGGTTTCAGTCAATTTTCCACAGCCATAATGTAGCTTCTCTGTGTTTTTTCTATAAATATTTTCATGGTAATTGTTCTGATGAACTTTCTGCTATGGTACCTAGACTTTATGAATTCAAGCGCAGTACTAAATTGGTGACTATGGTATCTAGATTTTTTTGAATTTAAGCCCAGTACTAGATTGGCGGCTAGGTCTCATCATTTTACAGTTGAAATGGATGGATATGACCATAAGTTCTATGCTAATAGTTTCTTCTATCACACTTCTCGCTTGTGGAACTCTTTTCGGCTTCTTGCTTTCCAGTGAACTTTTAGATTGAATTTAAATTTTTGAAAATCAATTGTTAACTACTGTCATCTTAATTCCTTTTTTTTATTGTTCTCTTCCCTTAATAGTGCTCTCTTTTCTCATATTCTTTCACATTCAGTAACCTCTTGCATCTTAGTGGCTTTACTGCCTTGCTTGAGATGAAATGATTAAAAAAAAATTTAAATAAACATTGCAGAAAAAAAAAATATTTTTCTGTCAATTTTTCATTAAAAAGAATTTGAATGAACCATTAACAAACAACATGTAGCTTTTATATTTTCTGCTTATCAAGAATGGAATTAAATATTTAAAAATTAATAACTGCTAAAGAAATATAACCCTAACACCTGACTGTAATCACCAGACATAATCCATACTTGTGCTGGCCACCAAATACAACACACCCCGTCCTGGGTATGACGATAAACTACATCCGAATCCTGGGTATGACGATAAACTCATCAGGAGGTTTTGAGGAGCGTGAAACCACCTCTTAATTGCTGGTGTTCCCATGTCCATCCTGACCCGGGGTGGTAGAACCTTCTAGGGTCCCAGTTATGGGTAAGTAGTTAACCCCCAAATTGAGGTCAAAACACTATGAAAATGTAAAAATAGGTTTTAATACCAGATTACTTAGTAAAAATTATTACCAGCAATAAATTTTTGAAAAAAAAAATATTACCAGCAATACATTTTTTGAAAAAAAAATTACCAGCAATAAAAATTTTGTTGCCATTAAATAACCCATTGAGGTTACAGTATTTACATTAGTCGGACTATTGTCCTCATCTTTGTCGCCATATTTATTACAACATTTCGGCCGTTGTACACTCCGGCCTTCTTCAGGTGGTTGGAATTTCGAACTGAACCCTTTATTTCGATCGCTGGGGTAGACTGTTCTAATTCCACGTGCCATGTTTGATGGATGTCAGTTATCTCCTGCTAATTTCCCCCCTGCCTTAACCAGGAATTGAACTCACCTTCTTTGGGTCTGTCACTGGATCTAACCAACACCTTTATCCACTGTGCCATGTGTCTTTGAGGACATCTGGGTATGAACTTCTGAGTATTATAAACCTAATGTTTTCAGCATCATTTTTACCAGTGCTCATATTGCAATTTTTGCTGTTATCATTGCATGTCTTTACCATTGAGGTTAATATGCCGTAAAACAAACCAAACCAAAACACACCAGTCTAGGTTTTAAATATTGTATGGGGATGGTCTATAATTTAGTGAATTTCTAAAAATGCTGTGTCCTTTCAGGATGCATGCAATAATGGCTCTCCACATCTTTCCTTTTCTTTATTATCTGTGAATTTCCATGAATTCTTGGAAAATATAATGGAGAAGTTTTCTGTTGCTTTCTTAATGGCTTGAAATTCATAGTTTTTGATGGATTGCCACCCAAAGGTAGAAACCCTGCTATTTAATCGATTATGTGCCTTAGATGTACTTTCAATCTCTCCATTATAACAACTGCTTTTTTAATTAACTATACTCTTCAGCAATGTTTATTGTTTTAAAAAGCAATGATTAGAAGTGTAATAAAAGCTAAACATATGAGGAAAGTGAATTTATACATTTTCTTTGTTCTCGAGAATTGAAAACAAAAATAATAAAGCACTATATAGTGGAGAAGATTTCTGTTGCTTTCTTCATGGCTTGAAATTCAAAGGTTTTGATGGATTGCCATCCAAAGCTAGAAAGCCCAGTTTACACAGCTATTTAACCGATTATGTGACTTAAATGTACTTTCAATCTCTCTATTATACAGTTAGTGTACTCCAAGACAAATATGGACTTATATGCTCACAGTAAAATGTGTTGTCAGAAAGATAGTTTCTACCATTATGCTGCATTTTTAACTAACTTCACTCTTCGGCAATGTTTTGAAAAGTGATAATTAGAATTATAATAAAACCTAAACATATAATGAAAGTGAATTTAATACATTTTCTTTTTGTTCTTGAGAATAACAACAAAAATAATAAACACTATTTATTTATTAGATTATTTATTTAAACTATTTAATTAATTTAGGTTAAGATCAATAGAAATACTGGAAAAATTTTAAGCAATCTTGGGTGGACTTTCGTGTCTGCCCACCTAAAAAAAAGGAGTGTGAAAAGGATGGTTTTTCCCATGATGCCACTTTTATTTTAACTACCTTCACTCCTCAGCAATGTTTATTGTTTTAAAAAGCAATGATTAGCAATTTAACTCCCAATTCTGTATTTACTTGACTTCAGATGCCAATTTAGAAATTATAGATATAAGAAAACATTTTTGGCAAACATGGATAAATGTGCCTGCAATAAGACATAGTGTCAAAAAGGACAGTTTTTCCCCAG
Source organism: Acanthosepion pharaonis (assembly GCA_903632075.3). NCBI lineage: Eukaryota > Metazoa > Mollusca > Cephalopoda > Sepiida > Sepiidae > Acanthosepion > Acanthosepion pharaonis. Next base: position 314,877 of record CAHIKZ030000936.1, read on the forward strand.
GACACCACTTTTTTTTTTTAACTACCTTCACACTTTGGAAATGTCTGTTTTAAAAAGTGATGATTAGAAATGTAATGAAATCTAAACATATGAAAGTGAATTTATACATTTTCTTTTTGTTCTTGAGTTCTTGAGAACTGACAAAAACAATAAAAACTATTTATGAGTGTGTTTATTTTCACTATTTATTTTATTGTTTACCGAAATGTTTGGCAAAATATCAGCTAATAGCCAATCGATTCAAACTTTATAAAATGGTAAATAATAAGGATTTCCTTATAGTTGCTTGACATATTTTAATAATTTAGTAAATTTTTATAAATAAATATTGCATTGCATTAGTTCTAATTGTATTAGTTTTTAGAATGTTGTAAATAAAAAATTATTTTTTGTAAATGGCTCTATAGACTTGGGTGGCAACCAAACTAATAGAAGGAAAACCCAAGAAGAGAAGAAAAATTCTAAACTGTGGAGAAGGCAATGGGGAATCTCTCCACTATATTTCTCAAGAATCCTGACAATTTGCAGAGAATAAACGAACGGAATCATTGGAAAAAGTAACAGGAAACCACTCCACTGTGTTTCACAAGAATAAATGACAATTCACAGAAAATAAATAAAAGGAATCTTGTGGAGACTTGAATTGGCTACATCTTAATGGAAAGTCCTATTGCCTACATCCTGATGGAATGTTCTTTCCCTTACATCCTGATAGAGCTCTATCACCTACATCCTGATTGAAAGTTAGATAGCCTACATCCTGATGATAAAATCATTTAGAGAAATAACAAAAATCATTCACTTCATAAAAAGGTCAAGTGACTAGTGGATCACTGTGTATTATTTTGAAGTCATTTGTTTTAAAGAGCCGGAAAATCTCTTAAGGTGTGGTATGTGGCGACTTTCGTTAATACTTTTTGAGAATTAATCTCGTTACTTGTTATATAATATTGCAGAATCTAAATTCTTCTATCTGTTTGTGTGTATATGATTTAGTGTACACTTTTCCTTTGACATTCCTAAAAAAATGTCATTAATTGCTGAGAAAATGTCGACATTTCAGACTAGGAAAAAAAAAAATTCTTAAAAATTGTGGTTGGAGTTATTAACCAGGTTTATTTAAGTTTGGGCAAATATTTTCAACCAAAAAACAAAACAACAGCTGCTTTTCGCATATGTATTCAGTCACTTTTTCTTTTATGGGGTAAATTCTTTCTCACTGTAGACAGTTGTGGCTCTTCACAATTTTCTATTTTGTAATGCTCTAAGTAATAATTTTTTACACTTTATTTTAATTGCTATCTATTCATGCCCTTTCTTAATGGGATTTGTTGCTATTTTCACAGTGATTCTATTGCCTCTGATATGTCCAGGGATTCACCAGTTTTCAAAGAACTTGCATATTATATACCGTACCTATGAACACTAATGGGCATGTTCCAATCCCGATAAATACATTGGACACTATTGTAATTGGGGGTAATATGCTGTCTAAGTAGTCCACCATGAGCAGTGGTTTACCTACTTCACACCGCTGGCGAGTATTGTATTTTATTGATGTTATAAAGATTACCATTTCATTTCCAATTTCTGTTTTGGTTATTCCTCATTCAATAACCAGGTTACAACAAATATTTTACACAAACCTAATAAATTGTGAAGCGTTCCCTTAATACAGCACAAATTCAAAGTGATAGGAAGATTGTCTCGGCCGGATCTTCAAATTGGGAGAAAAATTGAAAATTACTAATCATGATGCTGGCTTTCAGATTGACAAAAGAAATATATAATGACTTCTACAATGTAAAAATTCAAATACTCCATCTTGTAAAATTTCTGCTTTACTTGTTATTCCTAAGAAGAGAATGCCATTTAGAAAAGAATTTCATAGATGTGTTATTTAATGTCCTCTTCAATGCAAAGATTCAAATCCTCCATCTTGTAAAATGTCTGCTTTACTTGTTATCTTTATTAATTCCTAAGAAGGGAAGGCCATTTAGAAAAGAATTTCATAGATGTGTAATTTAATGTCTTCTACAATGCAAAGATTCAAATCCTCCATTTTGTAAAATGTCTGCTTTACTTGTTATCTTTATTAATTCCTAAGAAGGGAATGCTATTTAGAAAAGAATATCGTAGATGTGTTATTTAATGTCCTCTACAATGCAAAGATTTGAATCCTCCATCTTGTAAAATGTCTGCTTTACTTGTTATCTTTATTAATTCTTAAGAAGGGAATGCCATTTAGAAAAGAATATTGTAGATGTGTTATTTAATGTCCTCTTCAATGCAAAGATTCGAATCCTCCATCTTGTAAAATGTCTGCTTTACTTGTTATCTCTACTAATTCTTTAGAAGGAAAGGCCACTGAGAAAAGAATTTCATAGATGTGATGCTTAATGTCTTCTACAATGCTAACATTTAAATCCTCCATCTTGTAAAATCTTTACAAGTTATCTTTATTAATTCTGAAAATAGCAATTGATACTGCATTGTTTACAGCTATTAATAATAAATTAATAATAGTCTACTTGAATTTCTTTGATGAAGCATTATTGTTTTTTTTGTTTTTTATTTTTTTAATCTTAATCTTATTTTTCTTATTTTTTTTTAATATAGTTCTCAGTTCATTTTACATTCTACACCTGCTAAGCAAGCTGTATGGAACGGAAATAAGAAAGCTACCTCCGATGTGGTTTGAACTCATATCCCATTAGATGGTAGCTATATAACTAAATTTTGTATTTCAACTCTTGGTGTGTTTTACATAGCCCGTTTGGAAAGGTATTGTCTCTATCAGACAGTCTGCCAAGAATATTCAATGTGAGTTCTAATTTTATGTCATAAAATGAAAAAAAAATTAATAATGACAATACTTCATTGAAGAAATCTAAACAACTAAAAACTATTACATCTATTAATACTGTCAGGCATAAACAGGCAACAAAAATAAAGTAAAAAGAAAATTGAGTTAAAAATTAATAATTAATAATTACAATTCTTAAAGAAATCTGAACACTTAATCGTCATTAATAAATGTAATAGTCATTAGTTCCAGATTTCAACTAAAAACATCTGTCTATATTTCTGAGATGAGGTATTGTAACTATTTAAACTATTTACATTGTTTGTACTCTTGTCCTCATCTTTATTGTTATATTCACAACGTTTCGACCATTGTACGCTTCTGGCCTTCTTCAGGATCTGTCTATATTCTTGAAATGAGGTATTGTAATTATCTACACTATGTACATTGTTCGGACTCTTGTCCTCATCTTTATTGTCATATTCACAATGTTTTGGACATATAATGGGAGAAAAAGGGAGATCACTGCCCCCTGAGGGATGAGGTTGAAATAATAGAGAACATCACTGGAAAATATGAAAACTTAATCAGCGTATATGGTAGTCCACAAAAATCTCCTGAGATGACCAAACATAGATTTGAATACAATATGGAAACCAGTAATACAGAATAAGAGAGAAAAATAACAATAACAAAAATTGTAATATGAGATCTGTTAAAAAATGATAACTGAGACATAAGGTTTATAAGTCCCAAAAATTCATTCACTGATGCCCCCAGATGGCTTAGTGGATAAAGGCATTGGTCAAAGTAATCAGCAACTTAACTGAAAGAGTTGTGAGTTCAATACCTGGCCACAGCAGATGTGAACAAAACCTTGGAGAGTTGGATTACTAAAGTGAGATATCTAGAAAAGGCATGGCATGTGGAACTAGAACAAGCTACCCCCTGGGCACTAAATAAAGAGTTCAGTTTAAATTCCAATGTATATCACCTGAAGAAGAAAATGTCATGAATATGACAATAAAGATGAGGATAACAGGCCAAACAATGTAAATAGTGTAAATAGTTACACTAATTCATCTGGGAAATATAGAGAGATCCTGAAGAAGGATGGAGCATACAATGGCTGAAGCATTGTCAATATCACAATAAAGATGAGGACAAGAGTCTGAACAATGTAAATTGTTCAACTAAAGAAGGTAACAAAAATATGATAAAAAGAAAAATGAGCCAAAAATTAATAATGACAATGTTTTATCTAAGAAACTTTTTTCTGTAGAAATGAAGGCTTGTTTCTTCAATCCTCAGTTCAGATTACCTGCCTCATGTTGACATTAAAATCCTGTTTCCTTAATTTCCCCCATTACTTTGAAGTTTGGTTTGGTTTATTTTGTTTTACGGCATATCAACCTCAATGGGTTATTTAATGCCAACAACATTTTTAGGATAGATTCGTATGAATAGAGTATGTATTCTTTGGTTTAGATTGGTTTGGTTTATTTTGTTTAATGGCATATCAACCTTAATGGGTTATTTAATGCCGACAACATTTTAAAGATAGATTCGTATGAAGAGAGTATGTATTCTTTGGTTTAGATTGGTTTGGTTTATTTTGTTTTACGGCATATCAACCTCAATGGGTTATTTAATGCTGACAAAATTTTTTATTGCTGGTAATATTTTGTTTTGTCAAAAATCTGTTTCTGGTAATATATTTCCTTCAAAATTGTATTGCTGGTAATAATTTTTTTTAAAAAACGTATTGCTGGTAATAGTTAACTATTTGCCCATAGCTGGGAGCCTAACAGGTGTTGCCACCCTGGGTCAGGGTGAACCTGGGAACACCGGCAATTAAGAGGCAGTTCCATGCTCCTCAAAACCTCCAGAGGCTTTGCTGCTGGACGCGGACGTAGTTTAACGTTTTACCCAGGACTATTACTTTGAAGTGTCATCTCTTATTTTTTTTGCCAACATATTTATGATTTATGCATAATAATGAAATTCCTGTCCTGCGTGAAGTTCCGTTTCTTAGATTTGAAACGCTTTCCAAAGTGGCTCTTGATTGGGAATATCTAATCTCATCGTTGTTATTTAGGTTCTGTAGATCAAGTTGGAAGGGTTCATAGAATGAAACTCCCTTGTAAAGAAGATTACAGACTATTGGTTGCTCTTTTTGTAATCAAGCCAATACTGCTTTTATCTAGGCAAAATCTTTTGCTAATGTCATGATCATGAGTTGTATAACCCATTAAGTTAATAGAGACACCATATGTATTGCAGCTGTAGCAGCCATGGTGAATTTTGGGCAAGATAGACTGTTGAGACCAACCATCTCCAGGCTGGTTTGAATTCAGTGTTTTCCTTTTGCTAGACTGATTACCAACCAAGGCTATAAATCCCAGTCTGTCTTTCTATTTATCCATAGCTGGGGGGAAAAGAGGTAGATTCATACTTTTCTCAAGGGTATTTGGGTGCAAGTTAATTTGATGAACTTGATTAGAATTCAGATTCGACTCTCTGCTTTTTCATTCCAAGAATAGTTCCTGGAGGTAAAGTTCCTCCATAAGGAAGATTTCAGTATGACAATAAGGACCTATCTGTATTGCTATTTATTCATAGCTAGGGGGGAAGAAGAGATAGATTTATATCTTTCCTAAGGGTCGTTTCATGCATGTTTAATTGATGACCTCGACTGGAATTTGAACTCAACTCTCTGAGTTTTCATTCCAAGTCACTATGCATGTCCTTTGCTGTTGTGTAGAGGGATTAAAGAATTAATTAATTTGTGAACTAATTAGAAAAATACAAAACTTTTTCACTTTTTCACCAATGAAAGTTTTTAAAAAATGAAACTAAATATTGTACAAGATTTTTTTTTTTTTTTTAATCAGAAAGATTTGTCAAGCATTACTTTTTGGTGAGCATTTACTTTGATCTTTATTTTTATTAGATGAATGATTGTCAAACATTATTACTAACCTTTTTTATTAACCTTTATTTTGATATTTTTATTAGATGAAGCATTGTAAACCATTATTAACAATTATTTACTTCATCTTCATTTGTTATTAGATGAAGCATTGTCAGCCATTATTATTAATTTTTGACTAGGATTTACTTTCATCTTCATTTGTTATTAGATGAAGCATTGTCAGCCATTATTATTAATTTTTGACTAGGATTTACTTTCATCTTCATTTCTTATTAGATGAAGCATTGTCAGCCATTATTATTAATTTTTGACTAGGATTTACTTTCATCTTCATTTTTATTAGATGATGTATTGTCAATCATTAACATTATTAATATTGATTTTATCCCTAACCTGATCCTATAATGAAAGTGGCAGGATTTCATCCCTGACCTGATTTCATAATAAAAGACAATGACATGTCATGATTAAGGAGGTGACAAAATGATTGCCCAGCAGGAGCTAAGGTAATCTAATCAAGTGTCAAAACCTGATTGATATGGATATAGCTCTTAATGCTGATGTTATATTTTTCTTGGAGAGATGAAAGTACTATTATATCATGTATGGGCTTCCATACTAACACACTAACAACTGGAACCACATGATTTGTTACTGACACTAATAAAAAACTTGTATTGCACCACCAAGTCACTTTCATGTTTGTTTTATTACACCTAACTTCCATAATAAAAGAAGCAGTATTTTACCCCTGACTCCATAATACTGTAATATTAAATTTAAATGAGGGGTAGGGTCTCTATGTGATCAAATCTGGTCCTTGTTAAAAATGTGTTAATTTTTCTAAGCTGCAAGCTAGTAAGGCTGTTAAGATAACAAACATGTGAAATATAGACATGGCTGAGTGGGGATGGGTTTTGAGGGTAGAAGTAACTGTTATAGAGACATTGTAGACAAAAAAAAACCCTATTTAGTGTGAAGTCATTGTTCTGGTATAACAATAGAACAAAAGAAAACATTACAGGTCTGTCTGTGTGTCTGCAAATATGTGTCCAATACATTCATTAAGACCACAAGATTCTGTTGACTTTTTTATGCTCAACTGTTGATAAATTAGGTATTAAAGGAAGAAAGGTGATTGCAACGCTCAAATTTAAAAGTAGGGAGGCAATAGTAATATTAACCATTTCCTTATAAGGAAATATTTGGTATTCATTGACCAGGCAACCAGTGTTACTTGACATGCATTTCTTCACTCTCTGGCCATCAGCCTTGGATTAAAGTGTAGTATCTGTTCCCCTCATCTCTAATGGTAATATTTGCCATTTCCTTATAAGAAAACAGACATTCATTGACTGAACAGCCAGTGCTGTCTGTGTTATGCCTTTCTTCACACCCTGGTCATTGGGCCGGGATCAGAGTAGTATCTGTTCTTCTCATCTCTAATGGTAAGGAAATGTTTGATATTCATTGGCTGAGTTGCCAGTGCAGCTGTTGGTTGAAATTTATAAAATCTTTCTATTAAAACAATTTTTCAAGAAAATAGGTTTCTCAAGTCCACTAAGTGTTATTGCTCTTTCCAGTATTGGTAGGAACTTCCTTCCTAGCCTTTTGTTTGAAGTTGTGTGGAATGTCAACATCTTGATTGTCATTATTTTCTCTTCTACTTCCATGTGGTATCCATTTTAATTGTTACTGCTCTTGAAAGTCTTCAAGTGATGTGATGTCTGTTATTTGGTAAAGTTCTTTGCGATTCTATAGTGCTAGTTCACAAGGTTCAAAGAAGTAAGGTCCTTGTTAACACCTACAGGTTTCATTTGCTCAAAGTTATTTTTAACTATTAATCTGAGAAAGCAGTTGTATAGTGCTGATAGTTTAGATATTTCGGAAAGCATTTGGCACTATGCAATACAGTCATATAAAAGTCTTGACCTGACAAAGGTATTTAAGAACATGACTTGGGTATTTGTATATAGTTAATATAGATTGGTTTGTAAACACAATGTTTCAACCAAGTACCCTCTTTACCTGAAATGTAAAAAAAAAAAAAAACAACAAAGATGAAGATCTTTGGAGAGTGACAAATTGCACTTTTTTGGGGTTAATGTTTTCTACTGACATGAAGTGGAAAGAGTATATTGAATTAATTGGTAGGTCTGCTGCTAGGAAAGTGGGTTCACTGTGTCATGCTAAACAATTTTTCTCTTCAGCATCTGTCATGCACATTTATAAGTTTACCATCCTTCCATGTGTTAAATATTGCTGTCACATCTGGTCTGGTGTTTTGGCCATGCATTTAGATATTGATAAATTTCAATGAAGAATCTGCAATGTTATCAGTACTGACTTGGCATCTATGCTTCAAGCACTTTCCCACTGCCATAATGTAACTTCGTTGAGCCTTTTCTATAAGTTCTATATCATTGTAATTGTTCTGATGAGTTTTCCTCTTTGGTACCTTGACTTTATGAATAAAAAGTGCAGTACTAGATTGGCAGTTAGGTCTCATCATTTTACAGTAGAAATGGCTAGATGTAACTATACCTTCAATCCTAACAGTGTCTTCTCTCACACTTTTCGTTTGTAGAACTTTCTTTTGGCCTCTTGCTTCCCAGTCAAATTTGAGCTTCAAAAATTTAAATGCAATGTCAATTGTTATCTTCTGTCATCTTAATTCCTGTTCTTTTATTGTCTTCTCTCCTTAATAGTATTTTTGTCTCATATTCTCTCATCCTAAAATAACCCTTACAATGATTTAAAAAAGAAAAGGAAAATGGATCTTCATTTGAACAATGTGTGGAATAATTTAAATTCTCAATCCTGGAACTTTAGGAAGGAATTATGAAATGCTTCACTTCATTTGTAGCTTCTTTTCAAAGAATATAAAGCATCATTCACATTTGATCGAAATGCACACACATGATACAAAGGTTTCATCCTGCCTCCCTGAATCTATGATATAGGGCCCCTCCCCACTCTACTTCATCTCAATTTTCATAAAGTAGTATTCATATTAAATACAAATTTTATTGTAACCTAATTATGTACAACAATAGATCAAATGCTATATTGGTGAACAATTCAACTAAAAATTTGAAAATAAATAACCATCCTAGGTATGATGATAAACTACATCTGGCATCAAGGTTTTGAGTAGCATGGAACCACCTTTTAATTGCTGTTGCTCCCAGGTACACCCTGATCTAGGGTGGTAGCACCTATTAGGGTCCTAGCTATGGGCAAATAGTTAACCCCCAAACTAAGGCCAAAACACCATGAAAATATAACAATTTTTGTAGTAAAAGTACCAGCAATACATTTTCATATTAATAAAAATTATGAGCAATATATTTCTGTAAGGAAAAAAAAAAGGATATCAGCAATGCATTTTTGTTAAAGAAATTACTAATGCTTCCAGGAAAATTAAATTTCAGCATTAAATGACCCATAAGGAGTTGATATGCCACTAAACAAAAAAAAAAAAAAGAAAGAAAAGAAATCTAAATACAAATTAGACACATGCCATAATGGACCGTTCTATTTTAAATAAATCATTAATTTTTTGCTTCAATTTTTAAAACGTCAACTTGAGATTTTTCTTGTTAAAAAGTTGAATAATTTTAAGACATTCTATATTATAGATAAAGAATAGTGAATTTTATTTCATGTATTTTTTTTTTTTTTTTTTTTTTTTTTTTTGAGACTTTACATGAGCAAAAAAGATTCATGGATTTGTATGAAGAAAAAAAAAAGGCCGCAGAATGACATCAGAATTCACTTGGGCTTAGTTTAATTTGTAATGAATACAATTGTCGGCATAAAAAAAGCAAATGTTGGTAAGATATTGAGGGTCACAAAACACTCCCCCACTCCTGCAATCAAGCTTAGACCGGTTGGAGGGGTAGTATTGTTGGTTTCAATCTACAATGGGAATGACCGCAAAACACTTGACCCTCCCCATTTTATAGGTAGAAGCATACAAATACATGCTGGGATTTTTTCCCTAGATAATAAAATAGGCTGGTTCTCGGTTTCATTTGACTCAGTCCCAGTCTGTCTTGTCTTGAAGTTAGAATGCTATGTTCATGTGTCTAAACTTGCTTGTGTTGATGCCAATTCTTAGTTCGTGAACTTTTTACCATATTATTATTGCTTGGCCTTGTTACTGTTAATTTGCCTTTCATATATTTGCTTGCTTTATATTATTTCTTGCCCTGTTTGTTTATTTTCTTTTTTATTGCTTATTGCAAACTTTGTCAAAATCTGTTTGTTGGGCAGTTCTGCCATTTATTTATTTTACATTTAACCATGACCTCTCCCCCTACACAGGCCCTGTCTACGCACACACATGCCAGGAATAATGCTCTAGTCACAAGTCTAGTGGTAAGAATTTAAATTGTTTCTCCTTATCCAGCATGAAATTCAATACTTTTCTTAATGTCCTACTTGAAAGGAGTGGTTACCAAATAATTTTATTTTCATATGGCCAATTACATCTACATAATTCTATTTATTTCTAATGAGAAATATTTTATATCAAAGCCTAAACTGGAGAGACTCATATTAGCTAGACGTTGTACAGTAGGAATCTAATGACTGAGAAAGAACATGAAGAAAGGTTATGTTGTGTCAATTTTCCAAATAGGAAGGGTGTTCCTGCATTGAAAATTAGCCTTCAAAAATCCTGGTATTTACAAGAGATTGAACCTTGACCTTTAATCTTCTCCCTCTATGCACTGTGTCCTTTGAGGACATAAACGATCATGGCTCTCCACAGTTTCTTGTCCTTTTTAGTTCTTAATAAATTTTGTCTTTTTGTTATCTCTCCTAAACTTTATTCCACGATCCATTTACTCAAGCTCACTTAGTAGGTTAGGTGTTCTTTTCCTTAGACACTCTTGTCTTCAATCTGTCTTGTGAGTATCAAATTTTCCAAGCCCTCTTTCCTTGCTATGTGCCCTAGAAATTTCAACCAACTGTTCCTGATTTTAAGTATAAATTTTAATTTTTTTTCTTTCTATTTTCTCTAAAATTTTGTTGTCGAGATCCAATCACTTGAAGAAGGCCGGAGCATACAATGGCTGAAACACTCTTTGTACTTTCTTTGTACTTTCTTAGAAGTAGGCTTTATTACATTGCTCTTCTTTTTTTTCTTCTTTTTTTTTTCCTTTTTTTCTTTTTTTCCTTTTTTCTTTTTTTTCTTTTTTTTCTTTTTTTCTTTTTTTTTTTTTTTTTTTTTTTTCTTTTTTTTTTTTTTTTTTTTTTTTTTTTTCTTTTTTTTTCCTTTTTTTCTTTTTTTTTCCTTTTTTCTTTTTTTTTCCTTTTTTTTTTTTTTTTTTTTTCTTTTGACAAGTTATATATTGTTGGTACATTAAGCAGGGAGATGTGGATACATGCCTCTTTTGCAAGTATATCAGTGTGGGGTAAACAGAAACAGCCTCAACTGGAACTTGAACCTAACTTCCTAATTCTGTTACCTTATGCTGATAAAAATTTTGCTTACTCTCTTTGTACTTTCTTAGAAGTAGGCTTTATTACATTGCTCTTTGATAGGTCTTGTTTTTCATCCTACAGGGTTGCTAACAACCCGCCTCACTTGCAAGAAATTAGAGTGGGTGTTCTGGTTTAGTTGCTGACCATCTGACAATAACACACACAGAGGAATTGGGATCAAATATAGATCGGAATCCAACAGAATTATAGGATAAGAAACAAATAGGAAACATTTATAAATCTAACATGTTTCACTTTTATTAAAGCTTTTATATATATATATATATATATATATATATATATATGAGTTTGGGATCAAATATAGATCAGAATGATAAGATAAAGAATCAATAGGAAACATTTATCAATCTAACATGTTTCACTTTTATTAAAGCTTCATCAGGCAAGATAGATGCATGTGAGGTTTGGTTAGCCAATGAAAAACAAACAACATAAAAATTGGAATCTTTTTCTTCTCCATATTTCATTCTCTGATGAAGCTTTAATAAAATCGAAACATTAGATTTATAAATATTTCCTATTTGTTCCCTATCATTCATATATATATATATATATATATATATATATGGCCTGACGATTGCATCTAGCATGAAACAGACTGTCGCCTCTAAGTGTTGACTTCTATGTTCACTTTTATATTTACACACGCCTATCTCTGATATTGAGCACTTTATCCCATAAATATAGCACATCTTAAGACTATTTTCATATATATATATATATATATATATATATATATATATGGTCTTTGCCCTATTTATCTGAAATTACCTTGGCTAGGCAGAAAATGTAAACTTTTGACTGATAAAGTTTTTGGATGTTGTTTCTGCTACCTTCTTTTCGCCACAGTAATGCGTGTTGTCTTTTGGTTTTGTGACTGTTTTTCGTCTTTTTCCAAGGATCATTTGCCCTATCATAATAAAAGTTCGATTATATATAAATTTAAATGTCAGTGCGAAGCTGAATATATAGGGCGAACACGTCTTCGTTTGGAAACAAGAATCGGACAACATGTACCCAGACACATTAAATTAAATTTAGATAATCGCATTTCGTGTTTACTTAATCAGCTCACGATTCGGCGATCGGGCAACACCTATTAGAAAATGAGTCATGCTCAAAACGTTTCACAATGGACTCGTTTTTTCAATTATATGCGTAGGCAGGTCCAAATATCATCTGTCTATTTTGGAAGCCATCTGTCTCAAATTATTTAAACCATCGCTTTCTAAACAAAAGGAGAATTTTTCACGATCGCTAAAATAAGTTAAGGCAGCCTTAACTCGTTGACTGGAGGGTTGGGGTGACTGGGGTAGTGCTGAGGAAATATGATATCAGCCAGCAGTCGTGATCTTAAATGTACAATAAAATTCACAGACAGATAAATAAACACGCTAATATATATATATATATACATACATACAAACAGACTTGAGACAGATACACACATTTTTTTTTTTACTTACATATCTGGAAAAAATTTCTTAATGTTTATTTTTATAGAATCATTACAATTACTATTGAAATACCAAAATGTGTTTTCTTTTTTTTTATTTCATGCACAGATTTTCAAAAATTATATATTTTACTTGGAATAAAGGAATGATTTTATCATCTAAGTTATATCAATAGTATATTTCATTAAAGATTGTATGGAAGCCAACAACACTCATGACCTAGAGTTGCCACTATGATGTGTGTGTGTTTTAACTTAGTGTTAAAAAATTTTTTTTTTAATTCAAAATAATTTTTACCATGACTTTCTTGAGTTAATAGTGAGAGAGGAAAACAATTCATGACCTATCTAGCTAGCTTCTGTAAATGGATGTTAGAGCAGGGTTTAGGAGAGATGATAAATTTATTAAGAGCTACAAAGGACAGGAAAATGTGGAGAGCCATGATCATCAACATCTTGAAGAGACACAACACATAGAAAAAGAATGAGGTTGTCTAAATGGATGACAGAACAGAGTTCAGGAGAGATAACAAAAAGACAAAATTTATTAAGAGCTACAAAGAACAGGAAACTGTGGAGAGCCATGATCACCAATGTCCTGAAGGGACATGGCACATAGAAGAAGAATGTAGCATTGTGTATATGTCTGTTAACCTTTTCTAAAAGCTGACCTCATTTCTTTTTGTATAGTTTGGTCATTTAGAAAAGTGATTTTTTTTTTTCTCCTAAGTAGTATACAATGAATGGGTAAATTTTCTATTCTTGTTAAACAGAGAGGAAACAAACAATTTTCTTACTTGGAGTTTCTGACCTTGTCTAATGTCTTTGTCTTGCTTTTCACACAACAGAAGAAGAGTAATTGCCATTCTGCTGGAAATGGAGTTGCAATCACCTTCAATCTCTGTTTATCATGGCAATTATGGGTTTTATGAGAGATCAGTAAGGCAACCTAGTATTGTCTGGGATAAAATTAGCCTTTCCAATCATCTGCATCTACAAGCTGAGTTGGAGTCAAAAAATACTTCTACCTTTTTAAAGTTGATCTGAAACAAAACAGTGAAATTATTTGATGCGTCACACCCCATTGCTTGCTTCAGTTGTTTACTCTTGCCCATATCGTATCTGTTATACTCAGATAACGGCCACATCACATTGAAACACCAGTTCAGAAATTAAGCAACATTGATCCTGGTCAGTACCAAGATGGGTGACCACTTGGGAATACCAGATGCTGTAAACTGGGATTTGCAGGTCGTGTCAGGGATAACAGCTTGGAATTCTTAATCAGAGAGCAGGGTTTCAATTCCAGTTGGGTTTGTTATATTTACTTATGTGCAAGGGAAAGGTATGACTCGACTGCTTCTCCCCCAGCTATGAGTTAATTATTAAGACTTGTTTCATGAAATCATTATCATAACCAAAAAGAAAAAAAATAATCTTATAATCTAAAAATATTTTCTGGCTTTAAATAACCTGCACAGGGTTAATAAGCCATAGAAAATGGATCAATGAAATACTTATTAGCTACACAGGCATGTCTTTTAGATTTATTTACATTTTCTGGAATATAAATGTCTAGAAACTACATTGGCTACAAAGTGAGGGATCAGTTTATATATTGATTGTAATATAGAATTTTATCCCCCACTTTTTATCCACATAATTTTTTTTGTTTATTGAATTCTGATTAGGGATGAATCTGCTTGTTCTTCCCCCGCAGCTATGGGTTAATTATTAAGACTTATTGCACTAAGATCATTATTATCTGAAAAAAAAATTCTTACAATTTAAAAATATTTTCTGGCTTTAAATAACCTGCAAAGGGCTGAAACTGAATCAATCAATCAAAATGTCAGTATCCAGTAATTAATGATCTCATTAACATCTGTTTTCATGTCATCCTTGCGTAAAGCTTATGATAATTCTTTTTGCAATTAATTAAAAGATGTCTAAATTATGTATTTAATTGTATAATGCTATCAGACAGTATCAAAATATTTTGAAAGGATGTTAATTAACATGCACATTTGATGTTACCTTGGTTGTGTAATGTCAAAAGCATGATTTTTTTTTAAATGCTACTTTCTGTCTTTATATATCGACTCGAGTTTTTTTTTGTTATATCAGAAATACTGTTTGAGTTCCAATGGAGATGACGTCGACCACCATCATATTTATATCAATAATAAAATTTGATTGATTTTGTTTCTACTTCTTGCATTTTTTTTAATCAGTTCATCCCAAGCAAGGCAATAAAGCCTCTAAGAAGCAAAGAGGGGTTACTGAGTATGAAAGAATAAGAAAAACATTAAGGAGAAAGAACAATACAATAAAGTGATTAAGGTGACATAATGATTAATATTGCATTTAAATTTTTGAAGATCAAAGTTGACTGGAAAGCAAGAGGCTGGAAGAGATTTCCACAATTGACAAGTGTGAGAGAAGAAACTATTAGCATAGAACTTACATCTAACCATTTCAACTGTAAAATTATGAGACCTAACTGCCAATCTAGTTCTGTGCTTAAATTAATAAAGTCTAGGTAAGTGTAAAGTTCATCAAAACAATTACCATGAAAATATTTGTAGGCTATTATGTCAGTCAGAAAATGCTGAAGCCAAGATGCCAGATCAAGACCAATAACGTTGCAGATTCTTATTTGGATTTTATCAAGAATCTCTAAATAAATAGCAGAAGTATAAATAACAGATGTGATAGCAATATTCAAAGCAAGGACGAATGCTAAACTTATAAAGAAAATTTTCTAGTATGACACTGTAAACTGAAATATTTTCTGGCTTTAAATAACCTGCAAAAGGTTAACAAGCTGTAAAAAAAACTGAATAATTATCAACAGTATATTTAGAATCCTAAAATGCATATTTTCATCTCTTATCGTGGATTCTCTTCTAGTAGTGTATAAGCGTTAGGTATGTCTGCGTCTTGAGCATTGTGTTCAGACAAGAGTACTGCATTTTGTAATGGATAAATATCTGCTTTTAAAAGTTAGGCACGTCCATGTCTTGAGTCTTAGTGTACATGAATGGCCACCACATTTGGCAAAGGGATAAAAATCTAGTCTAAAATGTTCAGAGACTTCAGTACCTGATTTATGGAATATTAGTTGCAAGAAGTTGAAAGAATTACTTGCATTATTTACATTATTCAGACTGTTATCCTCATCTTCATTGCTATATTCACAACATTTTGGCCGATGTATGTTCTGGCAGGTGATTGGAATTTCAAACCAAACACTTTATTTCATCCACTGGTGGGGTAGAGTGTTCTAGTTCCATGTGCCATGCCTCTTCCGGATGTCTCAGTTATTTCCCTTTAACTCAACTTTCCAAGTTCTTGGTTCACCACTACTGTGGTCTGGTATTGAACTCACAATTCTTTGGGCTTAGTCACTGATTCTAACAAACGTTTTTATCCACTGGGCCATGAGACATGTTGAAAGAATTAGCTTTCAGCAACCTGTGACTCGCGTCCTGGGTAAGACGTTAAACTACATCCGCGTCCTGGGTAAGACGTTAAACTACATCCGCGTCCTGGGTAAGACGTTAAACTACATCCGCATCCTGGGTAAGACGTTAAACTACATCCGCATCCTGGGTAAGACGTTAAACTACATCCAGCAGCAAGACATGTTGAAAGAATTAGTTTTCACCAACCTGTGGCTGTAGGAGAGAAGGGGGAGATTTCAGACTTACACATAGTTTTTAATGTTTTAGCATTCTTTACTTGAAGAACATTCAGTAGTTTACAAAGCCAGGATTTTTTCTTTTCTAATCAGTCAACCATAATGTCTTCTTGGAGGTACAGTGGTTTACAAAGCTACTCTTCAATCTCACATACTGACATTTTCATTCCAAGGTACCAGGGAGTGACAGAACATGTTTGCCAAAGTACTAGAATGGCAGCTAGCTCTCATCATTTTACAAAAAAAAATTTCTAGATGTAACCATAACTTCTATGCTAACAGTTTTTTCTCTTACACTTCTCGCTTTTGTAGCATTCATCTGGTTTCTTACTTTCCAGTCAACTTTTATATTAAAAAAATTCAGTGTAATGTCAGCCATCATCTGTCTCCTTGAAACGTGTTCTTTTATTGTCCTCTCTCCAAAATAATGATGTTTCTTAGACTCATTCACTCTCAGTAACATCTTGTGCCTTAGTGGCTTTATCACCTTGTTTTGGGTGAAATGATTAAAAACAAAATTAAAAATAAGCAAATTAAATAAGAATTTTATTTCGTAATAATTCAAGCTTAACAGTTTGTCAGTATGTGGCTAATTTTAAGAAGAATTCTGGTAATTATTAAAATGCCTCAAACGGTTAATGGCTCGGAAATCAACCTTAACATGATTTATGTTTGATACCTTCTACACATTTTGTAACCTCTTACATACTAATAAGTACCATTATTTACAATATGAGGCATCATAGACTAACCTGCCTTCAAGTGGGGCTCATTAGCTAAGTATGGTATCTAGGTGGTTGTTTTTAATGGATTAATAATATTATTAATTAATAATATAATATAGTAATTATTATATATTATTATTATTATATTATTAATATAGCCCAAAATTACTATATTATTATTATAATATTAATAATATTAATTTCTAGATGATTGTTACTAATGGCTGGCTGGTCACAGGATAGAAAATAGCAAAAATGAAAATAAATAATTAGTGTTCCAACCAAGTTTTTTGCACTTGCTTTCACACAGATACCCTTCAGGAAAGTAGGAATCCCTAACCATATGTTAAATAGAAAAGCAGACTAGTCTCTCTAGCCATGGTTGGCAATTGGTCTAGGAGAAAGACAACCTGAAATTTAAAACCATTGGTTCTGACGACTCCACCCTGTAGAATAAACTTGCTATTGAAACATTACCAGCAATGCCCCATGTGGTCAAATGCTTCCTGAGTATTCTAAACATTCATCTAGCAGCAAATAAAAGCATTTATGAACATCCAATATGGTTGATGGATTAATAGAGGTTTCCTCAAGTATCCATCTGGTTTTGGTTGAGGGCAGATCTTTACTAAATTTAGTTTGACATACGGCTACAAGTATGGGACACCATGTGAGGATAAAATTAAATATCAAATAATGGTCTATAAGACAATCTTAGTAACCATAGATCAAAAGGCACTGAAGGATGTAAGTAAAGAATGGATTCATATAAAGTCTTTTTAGATAATTCTTAGAAACTTATTTTAATGTATTTTCATTGTTTTTCCTTTTACTCTCAAGAACGAAGCTTTCATTTTTACTAGAATTTGCCATATTTCCATATTTGATGACACATAAAAGTCCTTTTTTCCCCCTAACATTATGACTAAAAGATATCTAGGGAATATATGCAAATATGAGGGACCTGCTAGGCTAATGCTTACCCAGATACCATAGACTACCAGTACTTGTAGCTAGCCTCATTCCATAATACTGGAATATTAAATGTAAATAGGGGAGGTTTATATGCAAAGTTGAGGGATCTGGTAGGCTAATGTTTACCCAGATGTCATAGACTACCAGTACTTGTAGCTACCCTCATTCCATAATACTGGAATATTAAATATAAATAGGGGGAGGTTTAGATGCAAATTGAGTGATCTGGTAGGCTAATGTTTACCCAGATGTCATAGACTATCAGTACTTGTAGCTACCCTCACTCCATAATACTGGAATATTAAATATAAATAGGGGGAGGTTTAGATGCAAATTGAGTGATCTGGTAGGCTAATGTTCACGTAAATGACTAGTATTTGTACCTAGCCTCACTCCTTAATACTCCAATATTAAATGTTAATTGTAAGTATGGTATTTTTATATGCCAGGTGTGTTGGCCAAACCTATTCAATCTAAGTGTCACACATCATAAACTTTGCATGGTGTAGAGCAGCAAATTATAAATGCACACATTTTATTGTTGCATATTTTGTGATAAACATTTTAATGTTAACAAATACATTTAGGCTAAAATAAATATTGAGCTGTGCAGTTTTAGTCTCAGTTGTCATAAAAACAATATATACCAAAAATAGCTTACTGCTGCCATATCTAGACAGGAACTGACCAATCCTTCCAGGCTTGACAGAGTTCAAAAGCCTTGTGGGTGATGAATTATTTTCCACTCTACAACATTCTCCCACAGGAGCTACATTGCAGGCCTCTCGTTACTCTATTACTATTTCCATGGCAAATGTTCTGATGAGTTCCATTTCTTAATTCCACCAGTTCAGACCTTCACAGCTGAGACCCAGCATGCTTCATTGGAACAAATTGTCCCCATTCCCTTCATATACCATTGGTGAGAAGCAAGTTTTAAGAAACGCTACAACAGACTCCCAAGAGGATGCTTTCCCGATTGGTATAATTTTAGCCTCTTCAGGTCTAGGGTCATCTGTTATCTTTCCTACATATCCTTATAATCTGTACTTCTTACTTTCTCCTCTTACATTCATACAACAACATCATTCAGTAACCGTCTACCTTGAGTGACTCTTGGGTCTTTTATTGGGTGAACAATTATTAATATATAATACATTTTTTTTTTTTTTTTTTAAATTTTAACCAGTCATATGCGATCACACATAGAGAGGTCAGTTGCAAACTACTGTGAATGCAGCTCTACCAGAAAGACTTGCTGGTTACTGATGCAAGGTTTGTGACAAGGTTTGTAAGTCTGTTGCAAGATTCAAATATCACATGATTGTATACAGGGATAGGCGAGTTTCCAACATAGCTAACACAGCCATGTGTGTAAGAGAGGGGTCGTAAAAGTGAAACTGACTCTAAGAATCAGTTATAGGCCCTTTAGCAAAACATTAGCTTCAGTAAAAATGATAGAAATAATAAAATTCTGAATGAAAAACAAAAAAAAAAAAAGGTACCAAATGAAAAGATGGTCTCCTTCTGCAAAGAAATGGCATTCAAGGAAAACATTTCTATAGCAAAAGATTTGTAATCTTTCTGTAACGAAATTACTGAAGTCTTTGTCTTCTCCGTCTTCTTCTCTGTAGTCTTCTTCTTCTTCTGTTCAGTCTTACACTGCAGTTGACACCGAAATGAACAACACGTGTGACTTTCGCACAACTGGACAACTCCCCCTTTACCCTTGCAAACTCTCAGATTTTATGCTGGTGAGGCATACACTTATGCAAATGAATACGGTCCTAGCTTCCAGTCTGGTCACGCACGCGCACTGCCATTTTTGTGTCTACCACCATGATGTTTGCTTCATCAAACGTTCACTCATACATTTGTTACAAGATTTTGTCCACTTAGGAACTTTATCAAGATAAATATGGAAATTTTATTTCATAACTTGTATTTATGCACAGATGTAACGAGGAGGAAAAATATTATGTTCTGAAATTTTGAATTTGAGAATGCTAAAATATTCTTAAAGCTTGCCGTGTAAGTAAATGGGGAACTATGGAAGATGCTAGGTGATATAATTTATTGCCTAATAAATGAAAGTAAATGTTGAATTTTTATATATTTATCTTTTTAATGTAATTATTATTTATTTCTATGTATTTTATTTTGTTACTTGCTTATTTAAGATATTTTTAAAGGTCAGGAGTTAACAGTTTTAATTTTTTTTCTAAATATTTAAATAAAAAAATCTAATAATTAGAATAAATAAAATGAAACAATTCTAATAATAGTTTTTTAAAATGAAGAAACACTGAAGAAAAGTTTACCTTTTGTCTGTTAAATTGTTTTTTTACAGATATATTTTAGTTATATATTAATTTTTGCACATATATATTATTTCAACATTATTCTTAGTGAATACCCATATTTGAGTACATACTCCATTTTATTTTAAATGTTTGGAGTAGTAAAAATTGTGGATTAAAATATAAATTCCATTACTGGAGAGGGGAAAAAAATGTGTATTTATTAATATATAACTTATATCTTTGTTTTATTAACACCACCAGGCAATATTTTATATATATATATTTGGTTGGATAGATGTGAGTTTGTGACACTGGGTTTCGCGCTTTCTAATAAGTACCGTGCATATAATATATAAATAATTATACATATATATATATATATATATATATATATATATATATATATATATATATATTTATATTTATACACACACACACACACACACACACACATATATATATATATATATATATATATATATATATATATAATTGAATTTAATTTATATTGGGGCATCATTATTCAAACATATATTGTTAAATATAACAGATAACGAATGTCTATTATGTTTTGATCATGAATCGTTCTAAGCTTTGTATAGTGGCTTTAGTTTCGGGAGAAAATAAAGACAAAAACTATCCAACATTTGGATATTTTTTTATTATGCTGTTCCTCGATCTAAGCTTTCGACTCACATGAGCCATCATCAGATTGGTTATATGGACATTTCAACAAAGATATTCACCATCAAAGATGTTATCCTGTTATATTTACATAAAAGTTTATATATATATATATATATATATATATATATATATATATATTCCTTCTCTATAAATAGATTGTTTTATTACAAAGGAAATTGTATATATACATACACATTGTATGGTTTTTGTGTGTGTATGTGTGGTTCTTCTAGCGTCTTTGTTTTTGCTAGTATGTGTGTATATATTCATTCTCCATGTATATATACTATATATTATAAAGAAATCTATACAGTAACTACGTGTATCTTGTCTGGTATGTTTTGCCACTATGTGTGTGGGGTTATGATTTGTTTGGTGCTGGTTTAAATTTGTTCATGAAATTTTTTTTTTGTATTTGTAGCTAAGAGTAGTTGCCTGTTTGATATATTGGTATAATTTTAAAATTATGTGACTATATCAAAAAGACAACTACTCAATAATTTACTCTAAAAATTTACTTTCCTAGACCACAGCTAATTTTCTGCAATCAATATGGCTTTTTAATTTTCTTTTTAATTGTACAGGCCTGTTTTAAAATCAATGAAATTGAAATTTTAAAACCAAAAAATAGTTTCTTTCTATATTTCTGACATGAGGTATTATATAAATAGTGCAAAAAATAGTTATAGAAATTGGCATTGCCATTCATTCTTGGGAATTGCTATGAAGTTCCTTGCTAAAATTGTCTGTAATTCTAAAAATTTCCCTATGTTTTGTATTCTGCCCTCAAGCTTCTAGTATCATCTTTTGTTATGTGTGATTCTCCCTTCTCTTTCCAGGCCAATCGCTCCATTCCTATCCTGTCTTTCTCCTTACTATTAGATTCTCAGACTATTATCTACATCTCCTCTTCCTAAATATGCTGTCCTTTCTGAGGTAAGCTGTCCCACTGAGATACTGCATAGTTGGTTTTTTTTTCCCTCCCTAAATGATACAGCACTTAAACACCCTTCTTTGCCCCACTTGGGTTACATTTTAGCTGCTTTTTTTAATTTTTCACTTTTCATTTTGAGTAGCACAGAAGCACACCTTTAATATTATCTTGTTAGTGATTGAAAATACATGCACATTTGCAAAAATAATATGATAAATTTTAAATGTTAAAACTCTTAAAGTTTCATTAATTCTGTTAATTATTCAGACTAATATCCTCATCTTTATTGTTTTACACAATTTATATTATTCGGACTATTGTCCTCATCTTTGTCGCCATATTTATTACAACGTTTCGGCCATTGTACACTCCGGCCTTCTTCAGGTGATTGGAATGTTGAACTGAAGCCTTTATTTTGCTCACTAGGGTAGATTGTTCTAGTTCCACATGCCATGTTTAATAGATGTCAGTTATCAGTTATCTCCTGTTAATTCTCCTCTCCAAGTTCTCCATTGTCTTAACTGGGTGTTAAACTTACACTCTTTGAGTCCTGTCACTGGATCTAACTAACGCCTTTATTGTTTTAATCCAAATATTGATCCATCACTAAAAATACTGGAGAAATGGTCAGCTCTTTGTACTGCTCCAGGAATTACCTGACTCCTGCCTTGCTTTATCTCTATAAGAGTCAAATTGGATCAAAAATTTAGTATTGCTGCCACATCTGGGCTGGAGCACCTCAGTCTTTGCTTTCCAGCCTTGATGGAGTTCAGAGTCGTTTATGCACCCTGAAGTTGGGGGGGGTTACATATTACTCAATTTCCAATCTTCAGCTCCTTTCTTACAGATGCAATGCTATAAGCCTATTGCTACTTCCATGGCAAAATGTTCAGATGTGCTCCATCTTTAGTGTCACTGGCTCGGACATTTACAGCCAAGACCCAACTTGTTGGATCCACATGGCTAATTCCCTCTCATTGCTTTCATAGTCCTCTTGTCCATTCGTTATAAGCTTTTCTCCCAAGAACTGTTACTTTGTGGAACACACTCTTGAGAGAACGCTTCCTCGACCCCTACTATCTTGACCCTTTTCAAGTCCAGGGTCAGTTGTTATCGATCTGCAATAACCTCATAATCTTAATTTCTTACTTCCTTGTTTTACGTTCATATTACACCCCTCATTCAGTAACCCTCTACCTTGAGCGGCTCTTGGCTTTGTATTAGGTGAACTTTAACAAAAAAATAATTACAATCTCATAGATGATATATTCTTTGGCCTTCTTTGTTTATCAAATGACATGTTTGAAATAATATCTTTATCTTGGCTTTATTCTGTTGACATTCACCCACAAGGAAGGTGCAAGGTGGCACAAGAGTTACTAACATGATAAACAAATTTGGCAAACTAAGTTCAGATTCTGGCTAAGGTAGCTTATGTTCGTTTTGAATTAAATTATTTTCTCCTAACAGCAAAAGTATTGTGTGAGAAATTTTTGCTATAAACTAATTTTATTTTATATATATATATATATATATATATATATAATATTTTTATTCAAACATGTTTCATTGAATAATATAAACATATTGTTTCTACTTATTTTTATACTGATGTTTTCCAGGATCATTTTCAGGGATAAATTACAAAGACAAACTTATTGTAACTGCGATAAAATTTGCATTCTGTTGTGATAATGTCTTTTAAAAAAACACACATGAACGCACTCTGCAATTATTTAAAATTTTAAAATTTATCTGTTGTAGTTATGGAATTTTTTGCAAAACAAGCATGTCAATATGAGGGAGCTGCACAGAAATTGGTAGAATTGTAAAATTTTACATTTCTACCAATTCATGTTCACGGTAGAAAAGTAAATGAAGCCAAGATGCCAGGTCAAGACCAATAATATTGCTGATTCTTCTTTGGATTTTATCAAGACTCTCCAAATATATAGCAGGAGTACTGGACCATATGTGACAGCAATATTCAAAGCATGGCAAATGGTAAACTTAGGCAGATTGTGGCAAGAAAAATTAAACAAATCGCAGACAAATGGTCAGAAAATGTGAAAAGAATTTGTGAACTTATCCACGAGGACCATCCTATTTGGAATCGGTTATGGAGTCTGACAGGAGATCCTCATTTTGGAAACTTTCTGGTACTACTTCATATTCAGTATGCTATAAAATGATATTTATTATTAACTTTGTTTTTTACAGCTAGCAGTTTTAGTTCCAGAGGGGTATAAATTTAACTATCCCCATCTCTGTCAAGGTGGAGGAAAATCAAAGGGGAAAATTCTAAAGAGAAGGAAGAGAGAAAAAGGGAAAAAAACTGAGGTTTAACATAAGTTGGTTAAAGTGGGGATGCCATAGTTTAACCGAATAACTATTGATTGGGAGAAAAACAAAAACTCTACTACTTGTTCTGCAAGGGATATAATTTTGTTGAAGTGGCTGAAATTTCAATGAGGAAAAAGGGCTTGGAAAATTTGATACTCATAGGATAGATAGAGGGACATGGGTAAGCAACGCGTTACATACTTAATGGGCTTGAGCAAGTGGATGGCAAAACAGGGTGTGGGAGAAATAACAAAAAGATAAAACTTATTAGAGCTACAAGGGAAAGGAGGAGGTGGAGGGCCATGATCGCTTATGTCCTGAAGGGACACAGCAGATAAAAGAAAAACCTGTAGGCTTAAACTCATCTGTATTGGTGTTAATTTCATCCCTATTGATAAATAGTTAATAGCTGTTACTGAACAAGTATATGCAAACTCCTATGAAGAGTATCAAATGTATATTTCAACAAAACTTTGTGGGGAGATAAAGGAAACATGATGGGTGAAAAAAAAAGACATGGGAGAACTAAACTCTGTGTGTGTGTGGGACAGAGGTTCAAAAGTGAGGTTGGAAAAAAAAATAATGAAAATTGAGTTGGTGATAGACATCCCTGGGTCATTGTTAAAATATTAGAACCAGTATTGTATAGTTCTGTTTTCTATTTTATTTGGTAGCAGACAGACATAACATCCGTGTTTCATATGGTAGCAACTATCTTATGATATAATCCCATTTCTGAACAACAATCCAAGTAGTTGTTAATCCCATATATCAGATTAAAGATTGATTGAATCGAGGGTGTTATTTTTTGCAAAGGATTAATTCTCTGTATAAGCTATTTTGATTTCTCTCTGCAGTTAATCCTCCACTGGGTCTTTTGTGACATTAATTGATGATCCCAGTCCAACCCAGTTTGCCTCGTTTCATTAAAGGGACTTAACAAAGCTAAAATCTTCATCACATTTATTTACAGGCTTTTCACTTCATGTAGATTGGCATAAGGCCACAGTTGTAGGGCACCTACTGAAGGCTGAATTTGCTATATATATATATATAAATAAATAAAGTGAACATTGAAGTTAACACTTAGAGGTGACAAGCTGTTTCATGATGGATGCAATCATCAGGCCAGTGTTGACTTCAATGTTAACTTTTATATTTACACATGCTCTATCTCTGATATTGAGCACTTTACTCCATAAATATAGCACACCGTAAGAGTATATTTCTTATATACTAGCTGACCACTGCTTGACAACATGGCACAATTGTTCATTGATTGGCACAAGCTCAACTATAAGGCACCCTGGTGTGGATAGCACTCATTATATTACCAATGGTCACACTAAGACTACCTTGGTAACTATTGCACAGTGGGGAGGTTTAGTATTCATATCTCTTGTATTTGATGACATATAAAACCCATTTTAATGGCATATCCTTTTTGATGGCATATAAAACACACTTTTTAATGGCATATAAGACACATCTTAATGGCATATGAGTTATCCTTTTGATGGCATATACAATCCACTTTTTAATGGCATATAAAACCCACTTTTAATGTCATATGGGATATACTTTATGATGGTATATAAGACCTATTAATGGCATATACAATACATATTTTTATGGCATGAGATAACCTTTCTGATAGCATACAAGACCCACTTTTTAATGGCATATAAGGTACTTTTTAATGTGATACAGGTTATCTTTTTTATGGTGTATACAACCCTCTTTTTATTGACTTTTTAGATATCCTTTTTGATTGCATATAGGATATCTTTTTTTTTTCCCCATGGCATATAAGGCCACTATGTTGATAGCATACAGAACATCCTTTTTAGTGTTATAAAACTTGCTTTTTTTTTACCAAATTTCATAAAATTGTAATAAATGAACAGTGAAATTAGCCCAAACATAGAACATGGATGATGTTCCAGTAATATTCAATCTGTTGTTTAACAAATTTTCTTAATATTTGTTGGTGATATGAAAGTTGGTGGGTGGGTATATCCAATCAAGTTTTATAGATAGGATTTTTTTGCCAAAATATTAGAATTTCATAAAATTGTAATAAATGCATGAAAAGAAATTTGTTTTGAACTGGGGCCAAATAGGGAACCTAGAGGAAGTTCTGGTAATATTTACTAAATAAGAGAATCAGTCTTATATTTCATCAGTAGATAGATACCATATTTGATTGCATATAAAACATGTTCCTCCATCAACTCACCCCAATTAGAATTGCATACATTTTTAATAAATACATAAAAAAAAGATTGTTTTGAACTGAGCTAAGTACAAAACTTGGAGGGGTTTTGGTAATATTCACTAAATAGAGGAGTGGGGCTTATATGACATCAAATACAATAAATAGATAATTATCATATTTAATTGCATATATGATACCAGTATTAGAATTTTTTTTTTTTTTTAATCATTTTACTCTAAGCCAATCAACAGAGCTGTTAACACACTGAGTGTGAAGGAATATAAGAAAACATTATTAAAGGTCAAGAACAATAAATAAACAGAATTTAAGAGGGCAGAAGATAATGATTGACATTGCTTTTAAATTTTTAAAGATCAAACTTGACTGGAAAGCAAGAAAGTAGAACAGTGTTCCACAAATGAGAAATGCAAGAAAATAAACTGTTAGCATAGAACTTATGGTTATATATAGCCACTTTGTAAAATGATAGGATCTTGCTGTCAATCTAGTAATGCTCTTAAATTCATAAAGATTAGGTACCATAGGGGAGAGAGTTCGTTAGAACATTTACCATTAAAGTATTTATAGAAATGACATAGGGAAGCTATGTTACGGTGGTGGGAAAATGAAAGTCGAGATACCAGGTTAGAACCATTAACATTGCAAATTTTTCTTTAGATTTTATCAAGGGTTTCTAGATATATACCAGGAGCACCAGACCAGATGTGGCAGCAGTATTCAAACCATGGCTGAATGGTAGACTTGTAATTATGAAAGATAGATTCTAGCGAGAAAAATTGTCTAGCACAATAAACTTGTAATAAATTCATGAAAAGAAGCTGAGCCAAATAAGAAATATTAATGAAGTCTTCATAACCTTCTCTTTGCCATCCAGCAATGTTTTCTTAATATTTCTCGTTAAAATGCGGGGGTTTATATACTGAGATATGATACTTAGTTTAGTCTATGACAAAGGCACAAGTGTGTGGCAGATAGAATCAAAATTGTTAGTGTAGTAATGCTTG
>CAHIKZ030000936.1:345000-347500 GCA_903632075.3 Acanthosepion pharaonis
TTTGTAATAAATAATAAAGAGAAAGGAAAAAAAACAGCAAAAATAATATTAAGCAAGCGAACAATATATGCAAGGCAAAGCAACAGTAATATGTCAAAAAGTTAACAAATTAAGAATGTTCTTAATACAGAAAAGGGGATACAGACAAGCAATCGATCATAGCATTTTGGCTTTGTTGTGTTAAGAGCCAGTTATCCTCGTTACTCTCATGAATGGCCTGATCTATTCATGATAAGTAGTCCTGGGTAATTGTCTAGAAAGGAAAAGAACGTAACACTATTGCAGTGACATGTCTAGCTGAGTATATCACAGCTAACTCAGTCAAGTTAAGTGCTGTGTCTTGCCAGACACCACATCACAACAGGCTTCAAGACAAGAAAGAATAGAACTAAGTCAGATCAGATTGAGAAGTCTTATTCATTAGGAAGAAATCCCAGCATGTGTTTTGTCTATAAATTTGGGTGGGAGATGTTTTTGTAGTCATTTCCATACAGGATTTGAAACCAATAGTTTTTGTTTTTTTTACTGAAAATATTGGAATAAAGAATTTGACTTATCAGATCCCTCTCCTAACAAAATTGAAAAACCTAGAGTACATTATAAGTTTGGTTATAAAAGTTTATTGTCTTCAAGACAGCAGAGGATATGCTGATGGTGTAATAACAGCTTATATTGAGAAATTGGAGGCCCGAATTCAAATCCCAGTCAGCTAAGTTACATTCACTTACACACAAATATTCTTGGTAAAAGTAGGAACTATCATTCCTCCCCTAGCTATGGCTTAAATAGTAGAATTTGTATCTGGAAAAATCTTAGGCATTATCTAAAAATATGCTCATGCACTATTCACTGGCAAAAAAAAAACAAAAAAAAAAACATTCTTATAATCCAAAAAATATCTTCAGTATCTGTCTATATTTCTGAGATGAGATATTATGTACGTTATTTACATTATTTGGACTATTGTCCACATCTTTGTTGCCATATTTATTACAATATTCCGGCCCTTCAGTATCTGTCTATATTTCTGTGATGAGGAATTATGTACACTATTGACATTATTCAGGCTATTGTCCTCATCTTTGTCGTTATATTTATTACAACGCTTTGGCCTTGCAGTATCTGTCTATATTTCTGAGATGAGGTATTATGTACATTATTTACATTATTCAGACTATGGTCCTCATCTTTGTTGCCATATTTATCACAACATTAGACACGGCATGTGGAACTAGAACAGTCTACCCTAGTGAGTGAAATAAAGGGTTCGGTTCGACATTGCAACAACCTGAAGAAGGCCGAAACAGTGTGATAAATATGGCAACAAAGATAAGGACAATAATCTGAATAATGTAAAAAATATCTTCTAGTTTTAAATAACCCACAAAAGGGTTGATAAGCCATAAAAAGAAAAACAATTCAACCAAGGCTACAGATTTCTTTGCCACAATAAAAAATCCCCAAACCTTAAGCAACATTTACATTTACCCGTTTATTGTTCTGGAAGGAAAAATAGCCAAACTGCCTGAACTGTCACAGACTTTTGAAAAGTGTCGATAAAAACAAGGTTAAATATATCGTAGGAAAAAATTCTGCTGAAAAAATTATTTCTTTCCATTGTACAGAATTGGAGAAATTTATTTTTGAAATGTTGTTTTATAATTATTATTGTTTACATTATAAAACACAATTTAAACATAAAAATAACAAGAAACATTTTTATTTTAAAAAAATAACAAAAATCAGATTATTACTGGATTTCAATTAAATTTTTTTTTTTTTTTTTTTTTTAGTTTTATTCATTTATGACTGAATTTATTTATGAAAAGGCAATTTTATGAAACATTTATGAAAGTGTTTAAATCAAACCAATATCTGAACGCACATTGGATTAATGAAAGATGCATTTTGAAGTTAAATGACAGAGCTAAGATGTACATATTAATAAATATACATATGCCTACGTTTGTAGTGCAACTTAAAGTTTCAGGCATGAACTGGTGAATGAAATACTTATTATGATTGTTTTTTTTTGTTTTTTTTTTTAAAAAAAACTGGATCTCATGGGAAGAAGACTAAATTAAATGCAGATTCAAAGTTCAAAGTTAATTAAACCAAAATGTAGAGTGTCGGTAAGGGGATATTACAAAAAAAGATGCAAGCTTAAAATTTAAATGAGAAAAGAGAGACACTGTGTAGTTTGTTACGCCTAAATAAATGATTAAAAGGAAGTAATCAATTTGTAACCTAAAATATGCAATGAGCATGTGATATTTGGATAAATGATTTATCCAGAATTAAAATACTTTAATAGTTTTTTCTGGTGATTACTAGCTATCATAAGTGCATTCCATTTTTTAAGTAGGTTTCGGTCATTAATATTTTTGAGGGTGAATCTTTTTCCCAGCAAACTTCAGGTTGCATTGGTCATTATGGCTGGAAAAGGGTGTAGATTTGGTGACGAAGTTCCAATTTACTACTGGCATATAGTCATTTGTTT
>CAHIKZ030000936.1:352500-362500 GCA_903632075.3 Acanthosepion pharaonis
TATATATATATATATATATATTATTTTATATGCACAGTACTTAGTGGAAAGTGCTCAATATCAGTGATGAGAGCTAACATATTCAGTCATATGGATATGAGTTCGTAGAACTGGTTTCCATGCTTTGCAATCATCAGACATTGCATGAAATCCAGGGTCACAAACTCATATCCATATAACGGAATATATATATATATATATATATATATATATATATATATATATATATATATATATATATATATATATATAGTACAGGTAATTGATCCATTGGTATATAATCTGGGTGGATCCTAGTAATATTAATTATTAAAACTGATCCACAGAGAGCTCAATGTATTTATTGTAACAGAGCATATGTATTTTTTTTACAGCAAAAATACAAAAATTACCTCAACATAGAAGAAAGTTTGTTTTAAGCTGTTCTGTATGGGAGGAGCTGATGATAGCCATGTACAGAACAGCTTGAAATAGACTATTTTCTATATTGAGGTAATTTTTTTTTTTTTTTTTTTATATGTATATATATATATATATATATATATATATATATATATATATATATAATATGAATGATCTGGAGTGATTAATGTATAGTAATCTGATTATATCTTGTTGCAGTGCTTATTCTAAAACACCATTATGTTTCTAATATGGTTTGAAATGGTGAGTGGTATGAATTAATATTCAAAAGAGAGAGAAAGAAAAAGTGTATTTGATGAATCAGCAATGTTAAACTAAGAGCCAAATTAATGAATTTTCTTTCTTTACCAATCCCATCTCTTTTCCTCTAAAGTAGAGTAGGTATTTATTTTTTTTTTAAAAAAAATGCCAAATGTTTGTGGTTGGGAAATGAGACAACTTGCAGATGTTACACACAAGCTGTGTTTTTGTAAGTAACAATACAGCGAGGAGGTTAACGTCTGATTTTTGGGTCTTTTAACCTCAATTTATCACAACTCTGAAAAAAATAAAATGCCACAAAAGAAGGCAACTAGTTTTTAAAATGCAATTATGATGTCAGTGTACATGAGAGACGATGAATGGTTAAAATGTATTTTTTATGCATAGTTTGATTTTATGCATTTTTCTTATGGTATATCTTTTCCAAAGAAAACAGAACAATCAAATGTGTTTTTGGTAGCCTATTGATATCTGATGCCAGGGAAACATTTTGTTTAAATTCTTATTAACATTGTCAAGAAACTCTTTACATTCAAAAAAGTGAAGTGATTCTTTTTATAGAAATATTTTGGAAAGACTTTTTAATAAATTGGAATTAAAGAATTCATATACTGTTAGGGAAATCTTAGAAGTGTATTTAAGATTTGCTCAGAACTTTATTATTTCAAAGTCAGTAAACATTGTTTAAAAGTAGGTTCCTCCACTAATTTGATGAAAAAAAGGCTTCAAACTTGATAAAACAAAGTTTTATTGTTAAAATATTTATTATTAAGAGGAAAGACCAAACTATTTTCTGATTATTTTATTAAATTTTTTAATCCTTTCTAGCACATTAGAGATCTTGGTTAAAAAACTCGTTTTTCTTTTGTGTGGGGGTCTGTCAAAGATTATTATAGGAAATTTTAGCATGTTTTTACAGTAAAAAAAAAACACTTGGTTTTGGAAATTCTTGGAAAAATCAAATAATTATCAGATTTTAATGAAATTTTAGGACCTATTCATAAATTAATGAAATTTTTTTTTTTTTTTTTTTTACATCTGTTACCCCCCCAAATTAATTTTATGAAATTTCAGGAAAATAAATTTCACCTCCTTAATATTTATATTAGTTAAAAGCAGAACTCCTTGGAGAATTTAAGTCATCAGTTTTTGTTTTGTTTTTTTTTTGTAAAAAGAAACACCACATACTGAAAATCAGCTCAGAATTGTTAAAAAACAAAATGTGATGCAACTAAAATATTATTTAATAAAATTATTTTATAAAAGCAATTAAAAGCTATTCTAAGCTTTTAATTGCTTTTATAAATAAGATATATTAAGGAAACTATTGTCTTAAGAATATTTTTTTTGAATGAATTTTTTCAAGTATTATTTTCAGTTTTTTAAAATTTTAATTAAAATAATTTAAATTTTAAATCTGTTAAATTCTGTATCAATTTCACTCTTTTAGATTATATTATTACTAAGTGAAAACTATATTTACTAATCACAAATGGAAAAAACTTAGTATAAATCATCAAAAACCAATATTTTTAAAAGAATTTTGAAATTTTTTCTATATTTATAAATCTGATTTTTGCACCATTCTAACTTGTGCTTTTTCCTTTTTTATGGCTAAAGCCCCCATAGAACAACATTAGATAAATATCCATTTGTCATCAAGCTGTTAAATACATCAACAACTTAAATAAACAGCTACTGCTGTGTTAAAAAACTGCATATCTGTGATATTTGAAACTTAAAGTAAATACTATTTGTTTCAAATCAGATTAATTATACTTTAAATCAGCTAATATCCCTCAAATAAAGTTTCAGAAAGTATTTTATTTTTGGAAGATTTTTTAATGAAGATTTTTTAATTTTGCAATAAACGCAGACTAAAAATGGCACTGAAATCAGATTTTTTAGTAAGACAAAACACCTTCCAGCCAATTTAAATTAGTTTTGAAATAGTGCAAAGTATTTTGTTTATAGGAAATATTAAATCTGATCTATTAACTTGAAATTAAAACTAAAATAAAAGTTTCAAGAAAGGTTTGTCATTTTTAAAATTCATTTTACACCTTAGGTACATCCACAGATTCTTGATACCTACATTGTGGGTGATATATTGGCCTGCAAACAGATATTAAATGATAGAAGATGACAACAAAGAAAATGAAGACTTGAGTAAAAAAAATATATTGCCAGGTTTATTTTTGTTACAGAAAATACATCAACAAAAAGGTTATAGTGCATTAAACAAAGAATATCTCTTCATATTCATGTAGCGGGTGAGAAGGGCATTGTCCTGAGAAAGACAATTTAGGTAGTCATTGAAAAGTGCCGCCCTGAAAAGGATATTTTTTTAGTTGCTGGAGAGCATTGTCCTGAGAAGGACAGTTTTGTCGTCGCTGAAAAGTGTTGTCCTGAAAGGGACAGATATTGAAAAGTTTTTGGGAAAAGGACAGTTTGTCGTGCTGAAAAGTGTTGTCCTGAGAAGGACAGTTTTGTCGTCGCTGAAAAGTGTTGTCCTGAGAAGGACAGTTTTGTCGTCGCTGAAAAGTGTTGTCCTGAAAGGACAGTTTTGTAGTCGCTGAGAAGTGTTGTCCTGAAAAGGACAGTTTTGTAGTCGCTGAGAAGTGTTGTCCTGAAAAGGACAGTTTTGTAGTCGCTGAGAAGTGTTGTCCTGAAAAGGACAGTTTTGTCCTGAAAAGCGACAGTTTTGTTGTCCTGAAAAGGACAGTTTTGTAGTCGCTGAAAAGGACAGTTTAGATAGCTGTTGAAAAGTGCTGTCCTTAAAAGGACAGTTTTGTAGCTGTTGAAAAGTGCTGTCCTTAAAAGGACAGTTTTGTAGCTGTTGAAAAGTGCTGTCCCTGAAAAGGACAAAAGGACAGTTTTTTTGAAGTTGTTGAAAAACAGTTTTGTCCAGAAAAAGGACAGTTTTAGTCGCTGAGAAGTGTTGTCCTTAAAAGGACAGTTTGTAGTTGTTGAAAAGGACAGTTTAGATTATTGAATATCATTAAAAAGGACAGCGTTTGTAGTTGTTGAAAAGTGCTGTAAAAGGACAAAAAGAACAGTTTGCAGTTGGAAGGGCAGTTTATTGTATATCATTGCTGCTATTAAGGAGGGCTGGAGCTGGAGACCTGCGGGAGATGGATGGAGCTGGAGACTGATGGTGAGCTGCAGATGATGATGGCTGGCTAGAACTGCTGTTGATGGCTAGACCAGTGGGTCAGCTATTTACTACTGGAACCGATACTACACTTTGAACCTAGCCATCTGGGCTGCAGAAGGTAGTAATTACCCAGTCTTCTTACTGAGAAGAGATGACACAAGCTTGGGTTTCATCTGGTGAACCCTAGCATGTAAAACCAAGGCCAGAGACAAAAATTGCCTAATCTCCACAACCATCTGTTGCACTTGCATCAGTATAACTACTGATCGCCCCTCTCTAGTGCAATGAGGAGAGTATACCTGTGGGTAGCTGTTCCCCAGGACCAGGCACTTCTTAGTATTTTTTTTTCCAATGACAGAGACATGACTAAGTCACACTCTGCCCGAAGACAAAGACACAACTGAGAGATGATAACCCTACCCAGCTTGAGCTGCAGAAGGTGACTTTTCATTGCTTTGAGGCTTTTTTATAACTTGATTCAGTTTTACGACAATAGCTGTTTAAGCTTTTGATGGTTGTTTTTAAAAAAATGTGTGAGTGCCAACAGGATACAACACCTATTTAAAAGCATCAGGAAAAATCCAGAAATAAAAAAAATATGTGCCACAAGAATTTACTGAACATCGGTTAAAATTGAAAAAAAAAAAATTTTTTTTTACAAGATAGTAATTGGCAATGAAAAATGGAATCCAAAATGAAGAAATACCTGAATATCAATTTTTGCTCTGTTTAACATGCTTTTTCTGGCTACCAATTCCAAATGATGTAGAATTATCCTACTAAAATCAGAATTATTTCTTCATAACAATTGCTAGAAATGATATCAGTGTTGTTTGAGAAAAGTTAGTACCATTTTGGGTATCGTTTAGCAATTGAATAACTTCTTCAGAGAAATAAAGTTAAGATTTTACTGTGTATTAATGGCCCTTTTCATTATTATGTTTCTTCCCTTGAGAAAAAAAAATTATAAAAGAAATACTAGTGAAAAATGAATAATAATTGACAAAGCTTCATCTAAGAAATTCAGACAACTTAAGACTATTACTACTTGGTGGAAAAGCAAGAGAAATAAGATGAAAGAAATACTAAAATAATTGACAAGACTTCATCTAAGAAATTCAGACAACTTAATGAATAATTACTACTTCATTGGTGGAAAAGCAAGAGAAACAAAGATGAAAGAAATACTAGTGAAAAATGAATAATAATTGACAAAGCTTCATCTAAGAAATTCAGACAATTCATGACTATTACTACTTGGTGGAAAAGCAAGAGAAATAAGATGAAAGAAATACTAGTGAAAAATGAATAATAATTGAGAAGGCTTCATCTAAAAATTCAGACAACTTAAGACTATTACTACTTGGTGGAAAAGCAAGAGAAATAAGATGAAAGAAATACTAGTGAAAAATGAATAATAATTGACAAGGCTTCATCTAAGAAATTCAGACAACTTAAGACTATTACTACTTGGTGGAAAAGAAATAAGATGAAAAAATAAGAGAAATAAGATGAAAGAAATACTAGTGTAAAAAAATGAATAAGTGAAGAAAATTGAGAAGGCTTCATTTAAGAAATTCAGACGACTTAAGACTATCAATACTTGGTGGAAAAGCAAAAGAAATAAGATGAAAGAAATACTAGTCAAAAAATTAGTAATAGAAAATGTGTAATATGTTATTACTTCTCTTCCATGATAGTTTTTATATTTGCAAACATATTTCATACAGTTAATGTAACAGTGCAGTTTTATTTTAGATAAAACTGTAATAAGGTCTTATTGATGAAGCCATTTGTAGACTATGTATTGATCATTTCATATGTCAAAAGCTTTTTCTTTATTCCTCCATTTCTTTTTTAATTCTGTATGTGTTCTTATTATGAAACTAGTTTAATGGTCTATCAACTGCTCTATAATAGTCATATTAGGCAAAACAACACATTTTTAATAGATTTTCATAAATTTCAGACACCTACCAAAAGCGATGATTATGACTGTAAGTGTTGTTCAATGGTAAATAAACAGTGGTCATAATCTGAACATCTTGGCAAGAGAGCATGCCCAAAGGAGACTTGGAACAGTATAAAAAGCATTTTTTGTTTTCATGGGGATTTCTCATGCATCAACTAAGTGAACCAGACAAAAATCTGCTCACATCTATCCTACTTTAACTATTAACAAAAGAAGAATTTAACAGAACTTACATGTTTGAAATTTGAGATCTATTCTGCTGTCTTGCACAGACACACACATGAATTCATAATTGCATCATTGACGTATTTATTGTAGCAACACTTGGCCTAGACAGATGCCTCTGTGGGATGGTTAGCAAGCTAGTCTCCTTGAGCATTACTACTAAGTAGTGAATTCAAATGTCACTGAGAGCTCCTGAATTGTGACCTTTTGCCAAACTATGCCTAGTAATGTAACAGCACTCTTAGGCCCAGAGAACAGAATTTTTTCAAAATTTCTCTGTAAGTTAATCTTTCTTCTAAAAGTGGTTGAACAAAAAAAAAGAAAATTAGGACAGTATTATTTTTACAGTCAGCCAGCTGAAAGTCATTTTGACATGCTTCCTATATATATATATATATATAAGAGAGAGAGAGAGAGAGAGAGAGAGAGAGAGAGATGTGTGTGTGTGTGTGTGTGTGTATATATATATATATATATATAAGAGAGAGATATGTATATATATATATATATATATATATATATATATATATATATGGTGTCTGTCTTAGCTTAATTAGCTATAATCCTAAACATCTGTAAATCACGATAATGGTAATATTAGCTGTAATGCTTATTCATAAGAAATTTAAATTCTTAGAAAAGATTAGTTACCATCTTATTAACCTTAATTTCTCACTCACTCTATCTATCCTCTGATGAGTGGATGAAGTGGTTGCAGGAGGGTCCATCTATGAAACTCTAGAGTTGGGATGCTGAACATAACTCAAATCAGCCAAGTGACAAACTTTATATTCTTTGAATGTTCTGTATATCCAAATGATTTTGAGTTTTCTTTTAGCCATTATCAAGGATAATTTTTAACTGAATGTATAGATTTTCTAGGTATGTATATAAAGTTATAGGAATTTTTTTCCAAACATGGTCAGCACATTGTGACCTTGTTCATAGTTGATGTTATTGAGTGTTTGCTTTTTCTTTTTTATTAATAATTATTTTTATCCTTTTTTTACATGTGGATGAGACTATTATAGTTGTACTTTCTGCAAGTATATTACAGATGGAGTTTGGTATATTTGTGTTTAAATGTCCTAATTGACCTATGATCATAGAGATGTAATGTGAGTCTTCTTGATAGGCATGTAGGGGTATGTCCAATATAATTATTCATGAATTTGTTTTGATCATGAATGCAGTTCCATAATGCACATGTGAATTCATAAATAATATTGGTTCTCTGTAATTTGAATCTTGCAGGTGATTCCTTATTATCAATGATGAGTTTTATGGTTTTGTAGTAGATAATTAATTTTCTTGTTTTTGCCGACTGGAGTGGTCTATTTCTTTATAATGTTTCTAAGAGAAGATTCATCTTGCTTATAGTTACTGTGTGTTATGCACATTTCATTGAATATGACAGACAAGGTGTTTTGATTTATTTTTTTTATATAATTTCTCATGTGATCTTATTATTTTTTTTTCTTTTTGGTAGATAAATTATATAAAAACTTTTTTATTATCAGTGCTTCCATTATTTGTAGTCTTTTTTTTTTTTTTTTTTTTTTTTTTTTTTTTCTTGTGACTCATGTTATCCTTGTATTTTCTACAAGATTATTGTGGTTGGAGTTTGATAGGTTTCTGTATGTGTTTAAATGAGTCCTAATATGAGAGGTGTAATGTGAGCCTTCATGATAGGCATGTTGTGGTATGTTCAATATAATTATTCATGAATTTGTTTTGATCAGGAACACAGTTCCTTAAGGGACATGTGAAGTCATAAATAATGGTTCTCTGTAATTTGGATCTCACAGATGAGTTGTTGATAAGTTTATTTTTTTTTACATTTTTTAGGTCTGCAAGTGTTTTGCAGACTTTTATAGATAGAACATATAGTAGATCTATTTTGCTCGAGTGGTTGAGGATCAATTGCCACATGTTTCCACAAGTGGACAACAAGGTCTGCTTTACTGTGTGCGACAAAGACACAGTGACATGTAAGGCTACGATTGAGAGGAGCCAAGTGCTGCCAACTTGCTTTAATATTTGCATGCAGTTAATCCCAATGTTCAAGTCTGCTTCACTGAAAGCTTTGTATAGATGAGAAGCTAGGTGTTTACCGAACACCCTGCAAATGACTTGTCATTGCTCATGCAGCACAATGAACACTCTGTCCCTCAAAAGACCATAGCTCGTACTGGTGCACAGTTTCCCACATATCAGGTGCTGAAGTGATCGCAGGTTTTAAATCAGAATTTTCCTTTTTCTAGGAAGATGTCCTAACAAAGAGGTCTCTCTCTCTCTCCCCCAGTTATTTAACCAAACACCCAGACATCAAGCTAGGCATTTCTATGTCTTTGTACCCAGGGCTTACTCACTCCATTTGGAGGAACCCCTCTCTGATTCAACATGTTTTAGGTATGTAGCCATACTCACAATATCTTGGCTAATTGAGGGGTGATGCATTTATTTAACCCATAGTTGGGTCCAATGCCCATTGTCTCTGTGGAGCCCATCCATCATTAAACAGCTATTGTTTTTTTTTTTTTTTTTTTTTTTTTTGCTGCTGGGGTTTGACTTACTATTTCACCATGCCAGGGACTGGTGGATGAGCCAGTTTAGTCACTCAGGTTGTTGTTCTACTAAACTGGTTGCCACCCAAGGATATAGCAACCAATCTGTCCTGGTATTTTACCTATAACTGGGGGAGAAAAATGGATTCATACCTTTCCAAAAGGTATTTGAATGTAATTGAATGCAACAAACTTGACTGGAATTTGAACTCAGCTCTTTGATTTTTCAATCTCAGCCGCTATCCATTACCTCGCCATCCCTCCATGATAATGTAAATCTTGAATGTAACCTTTATACATTTTAGTATCTTAGTAATTGTATATGTCCTGGGTATGATGATAAACTACAACTGGTAACAAGACCTCTTATCAGGAGATTGGAGGTTTACAGGAGCATAGAACCTCTTAATTGCTGTTGTTCCTGGGTCCTCCTGACCTGGGGTGGTAGCACCTGTTAGGGTCCCAGCTATGGGCAAATAGTGACCCCACCCCAAACACTATAAAAGTATGAAAATAAATTTTTATAGTAAAAATACCAACAATACATTATTATATATAAAAAAAAAAAATGGCAAACAAAAAATTTTATCTGTAGTTGAAGCCATAAAATTATGTTCAAAATATTTAGATTCCAGTATTAAATAACCCATAGAGGTTGATATACTGCTAAACAAAATCAAACCACTAATATGAAAGCACTCTTTCATGGTATATAATATCATAATGCTGTAACCTAAGTAAGGTTACTGAATAGAATAATCAGACAAAGGTTGGTAATGAACGATAATACTTAGGACAAGAACAACACATATAAGATTCACCAGTGGCGCGTAGGAGAAGTAGTCAAGTGCTAGAAGTGAGTCAAGTGAATTCCACATATCACCACCTCTAGTAATCATGTCCACACAAACATGTATATGCACAAAAGCTGAGTATCATCTACCATGTATTCAATTGTGAAAGCAGAATAACACATATTTTTATTACTTCAAAGCTACCAAGAAAATTAAATTTCAGCATTAAATGACTCCTGAGAAGTTGATGTGCCATTAAACAAACAAATTGAGTAATTGTATGTTTTTGTTTTTCCATATAAACATTGTAGGTTGACTTGTCACTTGTTGAATGCAAATATCAATCAGCAGATAACAAAAAAAAAAACAAAATACAACAACTGACCTGAGATATATATTATTGGATAATACTAAAATACTCTACAGCACTCAATGCAAAGAAAGACTTAAAACACTAGACGCCATTATTAAACAAAACAAATCATCCACATTAAATAACTTTCAGGAGGCTATATCTTGAAGCACGGCTGAAATATTTAAAACGCTAAAAAGTAAAAAAAACAAGATATAGTGTTGCTGCATTTAAACATTATACATGACA
>CAHIKZ030000936.1:367500-392500 GCA_903632075.3 Acanthosepion pharaonis
AAGGCCTCTGATCAGGAGGTTTTGAGGAGCATGGAACCACCTCTTAATTGCTGGTGTTCTCAGGTCCACCCTGACCTGGGGTGGTAGCACCTGTTAGGGTCCCAACTACGAGTAAATAGTTAGCCCCCAAACTGGAGTCAAAACACTATGTAAGTGTAAAAATAGGTTTTTATACTAGAAATACTTTGTAAAAAAAATATTTATTACCAGCAATACATTTTTGAAGAAAAAATATAACCAGAAATAAAAATTGTCAGCATTGAGGTTGATATGCCGTAAACCAGACCAAACCAATTCTTCTCGATCTAATAGAACTGTTAGCCAGAAAGAAGACTTGTCTTTTTAGGTGACAGCTTTTAGGTATTTATAAAAATATTTGTAAAATATTTGTATCTAGGTATTTTTAAAATATCTGTATTTAGGTATTTGTAAAAAAAATTAATCTGTATTTAGTTATTTGTTTAAAAAAATCTGTATTTTTTTTTAAATCTGTGTTTAGGTATTTGTTAAAAATCTGTGTTTAGGTATTTGTAAAAAAAAATATCTGTATTTAAGTATTTGTAAAAATATCTGTATTTAGGTATTTGTAAAAGACAAACCTTTACACTTGAATCCTTATCAGTGTCTCTCATCAGGTGATCGGTAAAGGGTTGGAAGATCGGGCAACTTTTGAAAGCCCAGTTCTTTGAAATTCTGAATGTTGCTTCTTGTGATCTTTTGGTCTGGTTTTTAAATTCAGCTGGGCTAAGAAAATGAATTCAAAATTTAGTAACTTTTCAAATGTAGCCAAATTAGCTACTTGTTAGCTTAATCTGGTAACTCTGTTATCAATGAGTATTATTTTCAGAGTTGTTCTCTCAAGATGATTGAAAATTAGATAATTTTACTGGCCAAGAAGTGGGGGACCATTTTACAAATTGATTGTGATGTAAAATTAAACTCCCACTTTATATACATTCTTAACCTTATACTGATGACAAAAAAATATTACTTTTCATCTTGGTACAAAAAATGTGTAGAATTTGTTCTGGGATCAATTTATTACTTAGTTGTAATTTAAAATTGATCCCCTTTTTCATGTACATCCTAGTTTGCTAATCTAATTTTGATTACAAGCCAGAGTTGTCAAAGTCCAATGTGACTAAATTTTGAATTTCATGACTTTTAGGGTGATTTTTAAAAATAAGCTGGACCAAGTTAGGCTACTAATTAAAAGAAAGTCAATTGAAAATTTAGTAACATTGTCCTTTCAGATGTAGCCTTATTCATTACTTGTTAGCTCAATGTGGCAACTCTGTTACTAACAGATATTATTTTCAGAGTTATTTACTAACCAGGAAATGGTGGACCAGTTTATAATACGGTTATGATACAAAACTGAACCCACATTTTATCTCTATCTATAAAAGGCAGGATGTGTGTGTGTGTGTGTGTGTAGTGAATGCACGACTGCAATTTTTGACGGATTTACACCAAAATATACATGCACATGCTCCAAGTTAGCAGGAAGGCCAAGAACGACTTTGCATTTCCCAACTCCCATCGATTGTGGAAATAATCGATTTTTTTCATGCTTTCACGGCAATTTTCATGTAGTTTGCAGACATTTTCTACTGGCCGGAGTGAGAGCCTATAGCTGGCTTCCATGAATAGGCAGGAAGATTCTATTGGCCAGCATGAGAGCCAACAGCTGACTGACACGAATGTTAACTAGCATGCAAAAAAAATCGATAGCTGCATTCATCACAAGTGTGGAAAAATTTAAATCAGCATGGCACTTTACTCCAATGGGATCATTCACTTGCTTAAACTCAACATTGATTCTAATTCCGCAGAACTGGGTTGGGTGTGAAAAAGTATTTGTTGTTAACATTCTTTTTTTCATTTGTTTTTTCCAGTTACGAGTCCTTTTTTAAAGCTGATCGTTTTGTGTTCATTTTGTTTAGTTCTTTTTTTGTAACAGATGTAATGTTTAGCATAGAGCTTAGAAAAAATTTGCAGTGTGAGATAGGCAAGAAGTAAGGCATGCAGCAACATCAGCCCGGCAAAGGACACTCCTTTAAAGGCAAGGAAGGGCAAAAATGTTTTAAGTGATAGCGATTACTGTATGAGTCGTACGATTTTTGAATCAAGCACGGGCAACGCCGGGCCATGCTGCTAGTTTACACATATTTACATATATCAATATAAAAATTTACTGTCTCTTCATGAATTTTGCTTTTTTGTTCTCTCTTTTAAACCGTCTTCTGCCATTCATTTACATATGCTCATTAGGCAGGTCATGTACTAAATTCCTCTTACCTTCAATATATCCTGTAACTGTTAAATTTTCTAAGCCCTCTTTCATCATTATGTACTCTAGATATTTCAAACATTTTTTTCTGATCCGAAATATAAATGTCCTTCCTTCTTAGGTAATGAAATATGCAGTTTTCTTCTGTGTCCCGTGTTCCTTCAAGATGTTGACTATTAGGGCTTTTCACAATTTTCTATCTCTTTATAAATTTTGTCTTTTTGTTATCTCTCCTAAACCCGCTTCTGCCAACCATTTACACAAGCTTGTTAGGTAAGCGCAGATTTCCTCTGTTCTTCTTGCTCTCAATATTTCCTGTGCGTGTCAAATTTTCTAAGCCCTTTTTCCTCATTATGTTCCCCAGAAATTTCAACCATCTCTTTCTGATTCAAAGTATAAAAGTCCTTTTTGTTTTCATTTTCTCTCAAACTTTGTCATTGTTCACATGTTCAGTCCATGGTATTCTCAGTATCCATTTCTGTTGCCTTAAGTCTCTTCTTCATCTGTGAGGAGATTGTCCAGCATTCACTGCCATATGGGAAGACTAATAGTTTAATACTCTTTTCTTAGTTTCTAATGAAATTTTCCTGATTCTTAACCTTTAACATTCTAGAGGTGATTTGGTTTGCAAAGCAAAAATTTTGCAGTTGTGTTGTCATATCCTGCTATGGCAACAGAAAGTGACCATGACTGAATTTAAGTAGTGCAGTAGAAGAGCCTTGAAAAACAATTCCATGGAAAGGAAAGTAATGAATAATGCTGTGTATTAAAGGTTAATACTTAGTTAAGAAGTAAATCAATTCAGAATTTAGTCCATGTTGTGTTTTCAAATCTATCCCAGTTTGCCAACCCTGACAGCTGGTTATTTTTCTTCATTTTTTTTTTCTTCTTTGACCTTTATTTCTATTGCCTCAAGTGTCTTCTTCATCTGTGAGGAGATTGCCCAACATTCACTGCCATATGGGAGGACTAATAGTTCAGTACTCTTTTCTTTGTTTCTAATGAAATTTTCCTGTTTCTTAACCTTTAACATTCTGGAGGTGATTTGGTTTGGAAAGCAAAAATTTTATCCTGCCACTGCAAGTGACTCAGATGAATGAATGATAGTGTATTTGGATTTTGTAGTTGTGTTGCCATATCCTGCTATGGCAACAAAAAATGACCATGAATGAATTTAAGTAGTGCAGTAGAGGAGCCTTGAAAAACAATGCCATGGAAAGGAAAGTAGTGAATAATGCAGTGTGTTAAAGGTTAATACTTAGTTAAGAAGTAAAGCAATTCAGAATTTAGTCCGTGTTGTCTTTTCAAATCTTTCCCAGTTTACCAACCCTGACAGCTGGTTATTATTTTTACCTTTCTTCTTATATCCTGGTTGATAATTTTTTGTTTCAGGTTTCTATTTTAATGGCACTGTTTTAATCAGTTAATTTCTATGTGTGTTTCTTTTTTATTTGTCTGATACAAAATCTAGTTGATCAAGTTTCAATCAGTTAATATTGAGAGATTTTTTTTTCTTTATACAGTAAATAAAACTCATTCTAACAAGTTTAACTGCTTTGTCGTTTCTGATCAATTCACCTTGACACATTTCTTGAAAGGAAACCACCAATTAAAAAAAAACATAGAAGAACAAAACAACAACAACAACAAAACAACACCCCAAAATCCAAGTCTTCCTGTAATGGTTTGGTAATGGTAGAACCAAAAGAAAAAGAAGGAACCAGAAGAAAATAGAATTATTTTTCTTACTTTTTATGATAATTTTTCTTTCTTTACTTTTCTAGGTATAAATGCCACTGTAGCTACAGATGCCCTCCAGTGTCCCAGAGATCAATCTTAACAATGGGGAGGTGAGTATATAGCAAGATGGTAACCTTTGACATTTGAAAAATATTAGACTTTTTTCTTTTTTTCTTTTTTATGTTTACATAAAAATTGTTACAAATCTTGATACATATAATTAAATATATTAAATTTATATACATATATTTAAAAAGTAAAATAGAGAATGTTTCAAACTAATGGTTTTAAAAATTATGTCCCAAAAATGAGAGGACTGCCCTCACGAGATGCTTCACAATTC
Organism: Acanthosepion pharaonis; assembly: GCA_903632075.3. Taxonomy (NCBI): domain Eukaryota; kingdom Metazoa; phylum Mollusca; class Cephalopoda; order Sepiida; family Sepiidae; genus Acanthosepion; species Acanthosepion pharaonis. The sequence continues at coordinate 371,877 of CAHIKZ030000936.1, forward strand.
CTGACTGAATTTCAAGGATAAGGAATTATCATTATACACTGATTTATTCAAACTGTTATCCTCATCTTGGTTGTTATAGTCACCACATTTCTGCTATTTCTCAGATGAGGAATTATCATTATTATATACTGATTTATTCAAACTGTTATCCTCATCTTGGTTCTTATAGTCACAACATTTCTGCTATTTCTCAGATGAGGAATTATCATTATTATACATTGATTTATTGAAACTGTTATCCTCATCTTGGTTGTTGTAGTCACCACATTTCTGCTATTTCTCAGATGAGGAATTATCATTATTATACACTGATTTATTCAAACTGTTATCCTCTTCTTGGTTATGAACAGTCTTTTTCTATTTATTTAATGTAACCAATGTGTTTGTCAGCATTTAAAAAATCCAAATTGTTAGCACAACCAATAGCGTATCTGCGAAAAGGCCTTAAAAAAAACAAAAAAAAACTTAGACAAGAAAAAACATTCACACTAAGAAAGAAAAACAAATGAAAAGTACCTACCTAAGCAGTAAGTTAGTGCTTAACCCATAGACTCTCCAAACGGTGTAAAAATAAACACTTCACAGTGTCAATCTTGAAGTCGCTACATACGTTTCAACCTCTTGCAATCTTCAGCCAACAATATATATGCAAGTTTCATTAAAAACAACTGACAAGGTGCCGTCGTTAAATTTTTTATATTATTTTTTCTCTTGTGTTTTTATGATTTTTTTTCTTTTCGAGACATAAATTATATAAAAATTGTCCAAATATTTTATATATACAAGTACTTTCAACTCTACTTTTAGCCATTATCAAGGATGAATTTTATTTTACATTTTACTGAAAATATATCAATTTGTTTTATGTATATATACAGATTTATAGAAATGTCTTTATTTTCCAAACCAAGTCACACACATTGACACACACACACACATATATATATATATATATATATATATATATATATATATATATATATTTATTTATAAAAAATTATAACATAAGTATGTTATAAAATCACTACAAAAATAGCCATTTTGTTTCAACACACTCTGTGTCTTATCAAGTGATGATGTTGAAAATAAAATAAAATATATATATATAATAGAGATAATTCGTCTTTTAAAGTGACTCCAGCTTACCAAATAACATGACATTTGATCCACTAGATTAGGTTCTAATGAATGTGTAAGAGTTGATCTCCGAGACTATTCAAACCAAAACCTTTATTTTGTCCACGTGGGTAGATTGTTCTAGTTCCATGTGCCATGCCTCTTCCAGATATCTCAGTTTCAGTTATTTCCCTTTTAATCTAACTCTCCAATCTATCCTGGTGGACAAAATAAAGGGTTCGATTAAAAATTCCAATCACCTGAAGAAGGCCAGAGCGTGCAATGGCTAAAATGTTGTCAATATGACAACAAAGATGAGGACAACAGTCCAAACAATGTGAATAGTGTAAATAATTACTATACCTCATCTCAGAAATATAGACAGATACTTTGTTCTTGTTAAATCTCAACTTTGCATATAAACCTCCCCTATTTACATTTAATATTCCAGTATTATGGAATGAGGCTAGCAAAAAATTATTGGTAGTCTATGGCATGGCTAAACATTCTAGCAGATCCCTCAACTTTGCATATAAACCTCCCTTATTTATATTTAATATTCCAGTATTATGGAATGAGGCTAGCTACAAGTACTGGTAGTCTATGGCATCTGGCTAAACATTAGTCCACCAGACACGTCAACTTCCCTACATTTAATATTCCAGTATTATGGAGTGAGGCTAGGTTCATATATAGTGACATGGGACTTTGGGGTTAAAATGAACAGCCAGTTTACCCACACCAAGAAGGTTAACAGAGGCAGATATTAATGAGAGACCACATGGGTTATTTTTAACAAAACAAGATAATGAATTTATTTACGAATTTACATGCTTCAAGTTGTGTCAGTAGCTTGTTTCAGGAAAATAAATCAAAAATTTTTAAAGTCTGTAGTGTCAACCAATTTTCATGAAGAAGAAATAAATTATACAATAGATTAAATGATCTGACAGAAAATAAAGAGAGTTCATTGCTCACCAAAGGGATATATGGTTTGTATACATTCAAAAGTAGACGAAGAGAGATAGTTTGAAATACTTAGCTTTCTTGCATTGTTGAAATAAAGTTCTTTAAAGTGTCAAGTGCTTAGTTAAGGTCAATAATATAATTAGTGAGTAATTTGACACTGGTAAAAATCTGAACGCATGAAAAGAAATAAAACTTTTCACATAACTTCATACACACTTCTCTTTGTTAAAAAAATTTTTTTCCTTATTTTATATCCAAAAGGATTTCACATAGGCTTGCTATTTTCTTTTCTGCCTTTTTCTAAGCTAATTTCAAGGTTTTCATTGGTCCAAAGAAAATTTCACATAGGCTCAGAATATCTTTCTGTCTTTTTTCTCAGTTCGCCCCAAATTTGAAGTAGGTGGATAAAGGGGTTTATTATTTCGTACTTACCACACATATATTGGTTGTCTATGGCATCTGGATAAACATTAGACTACTTTGTTGGAATTTTTGGGTACCCTGGTGTACTAGTGAGCCAGCCAAAATGAGCTGACTCATTTTATAGTTCACCAATAGAAAGGTTAACCAATCAGAAGGCTCAAAATATTCAATGTGACGTGCATAAAGGCGGCCATGTTTTTCCCCGAATATTCACTGCCAGCCTTTGATATCGAAGATTATAGAATTATGAAACAGCTGCTGGTGGTATTGACAATATAGTCAGATTCAGTAGAGTGTCTGACTCGTGAGTGTTAATCTTTAACTTTGTTTCATTGAACAGATTATGTACTGCGCTGTATTCTATATTCATAGACTATGGTGAACATGGTCAACATACTTGATATCTAGATTTTGCATATATGACCTGGTGGATATTTTTAAAGATATTTTTGGAGGTAAAAATAAATGTTAGTCTTATATATCATCAAATATGGCAGTCATTTAAAAAAAAAAATTTTTTTTTACTTTCATCAAAACACATAGATTGTTTTCTATATAAAAAAAAACTTGTTTGATACAAGACAGAGTTTGTTTCATTCTTTTTTTTTAAAAGAACTTGTTTTCATTTTTTTTTTTTCTTTCTTTCAGCACAATAAGAGAAACAGCTAGAAGAAATGAAGTTGATCTGCTACGTGTGGCTTTGGCTGGACTTCATGGTGAATACTGCCAAGATGACATAAATGAAGCTTTGGTACTAGCAGCCAGTAATGGAAATTATGAGTGTGTTGAAATCCTGCTAGCTGCTGAGGCTGACGTTAATTCTGTTGACCTAGATGGAGATTCAGCCTTAATGTTGGCCTGTTCAAAAGACTATATGAAAATCGTTAACCTGTTATTGTCCTATGGATGTAATGTCAATTTAAGCAGTCATTGTGGCCAGACGGCTTTTCATATGGCTGCTTACCATCAACACCAAGATATTGTTGAGCGGCTACTCACCATTGGCAATATTGATGTGAACTTGCAGAACCGGTATGGAGACTCGCCACTCATGTTGGCCATTACGTCCGGTCAGGCTGAGATTGTGAAATTACTAATTCATGCCGACGCCGATGTGAACTTGCGTAACTTAGATAAGGACAGTTCTTTGCATTTTGCTGCCAAAAACGGATTCTTGGAGATAGTCGAAATGCTTCTGGAATGCGGCGCCGAGATAGATGCCCAAAATCTGTGGGGTTACACACCCGTCTTGCAGGCTGCCATGGAAAACCACTGGGAGGTTGTACAGAAGCTGATTGAAAACAATTGTGACATTCACAAAGCCTGCCAAGCCGACAAAACCCCATTACACTACGCTTCGAACCGTGGACATGTCGAGTGTGTTAAGATATTGTTGGCCGCTGGGGCCGACCCAAACACATGCGACTTCCATGGCAGTACACCTCTGATGGAAGCAGCTGTCTATGCTCGAATACCTGTGATTAAACTTTTGTTACATGCTGGTGGTGATGCAACCATCATGAGCAGCACCGTTTTGGCCGGGAGGTGGACCTCTGCATTACCATTCTGGGCTGCTCTCCCCCACGGGAATTTGGAATTAACCAAAGTGTTGTTTCTTGCTGGAGGCATCAGCCATCCTGAGCTTCAGTCTGTCGTGAAAACAGGACTTTGGAATTGGACAGAGAACAATGTGTTGAGGGACTGGCTGATACAAGTTGCTTCCAAGCCATTACATCTGACACAGATGTGTCGGCTAGTGATACGACAAGCAATGCCCAAACCAGTGGCTAAGTGGACTCATTGTCTGCCCGTTCCCAAAACAATCCAGGAATACCTTAACTATATGGACATCCAATAAAAGGGAAAGATTTTTAAAGAGTTTATTTTTGTCTATGCATACGATGTATCAATGTGCGTATGTATGTTAACGAAATTGCAAACCTTTTCTCTCGCAGTGATTAGAGAGTGAGTGTTTATTTGTAATTTTTGAAATCTGGTTGCTTTAATTATTGGAGGTGAATTCCATTCAAACATTTCAGTCTTGTCTACATGCGTTGTGTTGCAAATGCTTCTTGTTAACATGAATTCTGCAAAGGGAAACTGCGTTTCTTTTTCATGAAAGGTTCCGAGACAAGCTACTCTTAGTTTCAAACCAGTTTGTCTTCATCATGTTTCTTTGTGTTTGAATCTCTAAGACTAAGAATTTTCAGATGATATTTCTTTCTCTTTGTTGTCTTGATCCACATTTTGGCCATAGGGATGTTTTCTCATTACATCCAGTCACCTTTTTAAAGATGTCAAACAGAACTACACCCCCCCCCCTATTTCATCCTCCCGGTGATGTTCTCCTCCTTCCAATTCGTACATCGCCTTTTTGGAGAGAATTTCAGAATTTCAGAATTTTCAATTCTTTCTTGTGATACCAAACTGCCTCTTGATGGAGCCAGTGTATGTTGCTATATTTCTGCACTACCTCACCCAGAGATTGAACTCATGATTCTCTGGGGCCTTTACCCGCACTTTTATACAGTAGGCCACCTCCCATAGAACACTCGAAAACTCAGATGAGGAAAATGGTTCAGATGAATTAGTATTTAATGTATGTCTCATATATATATATATATATATATATATGGATCATTAATATGTCTTTTTTGTTGACTACTACCTTGGTTTCTTCTGTTTTCCAAGAAACCCTATCAAATATTGATGTAGATGATTTCCAGTGTTCACCAAGATATGCAAACAGCTTGTGGCCTTGTGCCAGACTAGGTCAATAGCTACATTAATGTACACAGTAAATGCCTCTCCCCACCGCCCACATTTCTTTTCTTTTTTTTTTTCTTTTCTTACTTTTTATTTTTTTTCTGTCAAGTGAGGAATTATGTTCAGGTTACAAAACCTGACTCTAGGAGGTTTTTAGCAGATTTTCTAAATTTGCCTGGATTATTTTTGAAGCTCATTGACGCACTCTCCCCTTTCCAAATTATACTTTTTCTTCTTTTTCTTTTTTTTTTTTTTTTTTTCCATACCATAATTGTCATGTAACATAACCCAAGATTACTCTCCAAACTGAAATTGTGATACTAAAAATAACCTTTTTCTGGATCTTTTTTCTCTGTTGCAAGGTCATCAAAGGCTACAAAAGAAGTCATGTTTGTTCTTTGCTGAATAATTTATAAAAAGGTGGTTAATCAAAAAGACATTCTTGTTGCTTTTTTTTTTTTTTTTCAAAGAATTCTAAATGGAAATTTTGGAGGTGCCGATGGCCTAACTGGGATAGAAAAAAAATTAGCAGAATTCGAATGCTACTTAAACCAATTTGTGTTCATGTTGCAGTTATATCCTTGGGAAAGACATGAGAACAATTCTTCCTCTCCTGGCTTGTGAGGCAGTCTGTTTGGGGCATTGAGATAACACTCAAGTTCTGTAAAAATTTACTAATGTTAAAAACGATGAGTGCGCCTCTATTGATTTTTTTTTTTTGTCAGACTGGAGATGGCAGACATTTACCGCATGTCCTGCAACACAGGAAGCAAATTTTCTTATTGAATAGAAATAATTTTTTATTTAATCATCTCACCCAAAGAAAGGCAATAAAGTCTCTAAGATGCAAGGAGTTACCAAGTGTAAGAGAATATGAGAAGAAAGAAAAAACTATTAAAGAAAGAGAACAATGAAAGAACAAGAATTAAGAAGACAGAAGATAACATTTAAATTTTTGAAGATTGAAGTTGACTGGGAAGCAAGAAGCCCTAAGAGAGTTCCACAAGCAAGAAGTGCAAGAGAAGAAACTGTTAACATAGAACTTACAGTTCCATTTAGCCATTTCAACTGTAAAATGATGAGACCTTGCTGCCAATCTAGTACTGTATTTTAAATCAAAGTCTTGGTACCATAGAAGAAACTTCATGAGAACAATTATCATGAAAGTATTTATAGAAATGACATTGGGAAGCTACATTATGGCAGTGGGAAAATGACTGAATGTGAGATGCCAAGTCAGGATCAATAACATTGCAGATTCTTTTGTGGATTTTATCAAGAATCTCTAAGTAGACAGTAGAAGTACCAGACCAGAGCTTATGGTTACATCTAGCCATTTCAACTCTAAAATGATGAGGCCTTGTCGTCAATCTAATACTGCACATTTAAGTGCAGTATTAAATTGGTGCCAAAGTCTCATCATAAAGTCTAGATACCGTAGCGTAAAGTTCATGAGAACAATTACCATGAAAGTAGAAAAGGCACAGGGAAGCTAAGTTACAGCTTTTAGGAAAATGAAGCTGTATATCTGAAAAACATGATTGTGTAGGTAATCAGTATTTGACTGACAAAAAAGAAAGTGTGATGTGGGTATAAAGTGGGAGAATTAATCCTATATTTCAATCAATTTCTAAAATAATCCCTCATTTAGTGGCTATGATAGATTCTCTACATTTCTATAGTCCAATTAAATAATAAAATGATGAGACCTAACTGCCAATTTAGTACTGCACTTAAATTCATAAAGTCTGTGTACCCTAGAGGAAAACTCATCAGAATAATTGCCATGAAAGTATTTATAGAAAAGGCACAAGGAAGCGACATTATAACGGTGGGAAATGGGACTGCAGGCTAAAGAAGGAACGGATAAGTGATTGTGCTCACTTTTAGGAAATCATAAAAATGATTTTATGCCATAGCTTTTGAGATGAGAAACTATTTCAGACTAACAGTAACATTTCACACTTTTCCTATTTGAATTTTTTAATGAATTCTTAAGTTAATGACTGAACAAGCTTCTTGAGTTTTATGACAATAAAATACCCATGGAATTTCTCATATTGTTAAATATTTGAGTTGAACAGCTTTTAAGAAAAATAAGTATGAATGCTGGTCTTTTTATTTAACCCTTTTGCTGTGGAAAGTGAATATATCCACTCAAAATTTTATTACCATTAACTGTAGAAAATGGATTTACACCACAGCTTTAAGAAAAACCTTTCCTTATGCTGCAAGAAGCAAGTATGTTTTTTTTTTATTTTCTTGGTGGATAATTAACATCATTATGGGAATGACCGTGCAATTTAATGACACAAAGAAAGGGTTAAAGAAGCAAGTGGATACAAATAATAAAAATTGACAAATTTTTCCATTTCATTGAAGCAGTCATTAAACATATGACAGCATTATCGCCTCCTCTATCTTCCCTTTTTTATTGTTGTTTTTCTTCTCACTAAAAGCAAACATCTCTGATATATCTTTGATCTCAATCAAAATGGACTGGTCCATTATTTAACTGTGGTAATGGCAGGATATAACGCATATGCTAACAAATGAATAAATAACAGAATTATGATTGTATGCCTTAGAATTACCAGTGGCCTGCTCATTTTGATTGTTATACTCACGTTTCAGTCTTTGTAAGAAAACTTCTCAAGATTTTGAACTGAATCATTTAAATTCTTTATTCGATCAATGAGTAAATGGTTGGGAATTCTGTGTGCTGTAAGTTTGGATGTGCAGGTGGTGTAATGGATAATGGCTCCAGAATCAGACAGCCGAGTTCCAATTCCTGTCAGGTTCATTATATTGATTTACACACAAATCCCCTTGTGAAATGTATGAATCCACCTTTTCTCCCTCCAGCTATGGGTTAATTAGTAGGACTTGTATCAGTAAATCAATATAATCTCCAAAACATTCTTACACTATAAAAATATATTCTGGCTTTAAATAACCTACAAAAGATTGATAAGCTGTAAAAAAAAAAAAAAAAAGAAGCCAATCAACCAGTTCATAGCTGTTTAGTGGAAAAAATGGACAAATGATGCAAGCATGAATAAAACTGGTGAGTACTGTGTGAAATATTTCTTAAGCCTGGTAAGTGGAATGAGAACATAGAATGCCCCCCCCCATTTCTCAGTTTTTCACTCTTCCCCATATTTTTTCACTTCTCTGCATCAATGTGTACAAAAACTGGGAGAGGCTAATTCACAAGTGAATAGAAGGTGTGATCAATGCCACGGGTAGAAACTGAAAACACAAATCCTGTTTTCAATAATTTGGTATCTTATTCCCTGATGGTGGAGTGGGATTCAGAAGTCGGATCCAGTCTTCTTTTTGTTAGCAGTTGGGTGGCATATAGATCCCTTCGCTTCTTACATCTGCTGAACAGTTGTGACAGACTGGAGGACAACTTCTCTCTAACCGGGAACTCTACTTATGCAAAGCTGCAAATGGAAACATCTGACATCCGACAAAGTGTCACTTGACCCCACAAGATTTCATTTATTTTTTCTTTTTTTGTCGAGTGGGTTGCTGCCCAACTTCTAGGACTTTATCTTCTGGTCATAAAAACACCCAACATTTCAAACTCTGATAACATCACTGAGGACCCACTTGACTTTGTATGTGTGTGTGGAGGGGAGGGGTTTATTGTGCCACGAACAATCTGCTCCTATGGATTAAATAAAGAGTGGTTAGAAATGCTAATATGATGATCAAATACCTGAAATCATCCATAAGGTAGCAAGGTTGAAACGACAGTATAACAATCATGCTGGTCAGTCATAATGTATATTATTAAAAAAAAATATACTTTAGCAATCCTTTTAATTTGGTGTTATTTTCTGGACTTTTCTCCCAGAAAATTGATTTTATTTGATGAAGGGTAAAAAATTCAATTAAGTAACTAGAGAAAAAAAAAAAAATTCTACCCTAAGTATCATATAAGAAAACTCCCTTTGTAAATATTAAGGATTTTTATTTTTTCTCCTCAAATAAAATGCCCCCCGCCCTGCACTTTCCCTTCATTTTTCCTTTCTTACAGTCAAAAGCTGTAAGTTTTACTTAACCAGTTAACAGCAGCAGAAATTTCCATCGTTTGCATTTGAGCCATAGAACAGTAATTTCAGAAATTCTTATCATTTGCAGTCAATGGACTAAAAATGGTCAAAAAGAGCAAAAGAAGTAATGCTGACAATTCCAATATATGAAAGGGAAGCCGTAAAATGATTCCTTAAAGTGGAAAAATGAAATTTTTGCAATAAAAAATGGTATGCTGAGCTTGCTAGTGTAAGAATGAATTTGTTAATTATCTTTTAATGTTTTTATAAATTATATAATTTTATGAAGTTATTGTTAATTTTTTAATTGTTTTTTTTTGTTTTTTTTTTTATATCATTTCACTCCAAGTAAGGTGATAATGCCACTAAGACGCAGGAGACTAGTGGAAGAGAATGAGAATTTAGAAGCAGCCGATCCTAAACAGGAAGCAAGAGATAAACCTCTACTTATGCTGCTTTTGATTTTAAATTATGCATACGGATCAGTTTTGATAAATGCAGCAATGTTACTCACAAAGAGATTATAGAACCCAGTCTGTCCTACCATTTACCCATAGCTGGGGGGAGAAGAGGATTCATACCTTTCCCAAGGGTATTAGCACGTAAGTGAATGTAAGGGATTTGACTGGAATTTGAACTCGGCTCTCTGACTCCTCAATCTGTTTTTATCCATTACTCCACCGTGCCTCCTTAGTAAACTTAATGGACAATAATTACCAAATTCAAGTCAGTTGGTCTTTGTAGGACTAGCAATGTCATATTGAAATACTAGTTCTTTTTTGACCACCAGTAAAGCAATGTCAAGCCTGGTCAGTACCTAGATAGGGAACCTGTTTGGGAATACCAGGTGCTGTAAGTTTTGACATGCAGGTTGTGCAATGGATAACAGCTCAGAATAAGAAATTGGAGAGCTGGGTTTGAATTCCACTTGAGTTTGTCATATTCACTTCTGCGCAAATACACGTGGGCAATAACGACTCAAAAAGAGACATAATTATCCAAGTGTGTCACATCCACCCCTTCTAACATGCACTGGGCCAGTGCAATAGCATAATGGTAAGGGTAAATTCCTATGATCTGGGGAGGACTTACATCCAAGAAAAATGACCTTCACTGGATGAGGAGACTATTATTTTTATAAAGAACGGCGACGAGAGCTTCCTTCAATATATGAAGCACCATGTTAGTAGGTAATACGCCCTTGAATAGATTCAACAAGGCATTTAACAATAGCTCTCCTCCATCTCGGAATAAATGTTATCAAGGCCAGAACTCTTACAATCTTTCAGATTTTTGATAGCAAATTTGATTTCACTCAAGACAGATTGGATTGAATCACTTGATGATTCATAGATAGGGGTTGAAGTCGGAGTAAAGATCTTTGTAAAACTTAGCCCAGCATACAAGTATATCAGCTTTTACTTTTAAGCATTTCACCTCAAGCAAGGCAATAAAGCCACTAAGATGCAAGGGGCTGAGTGAAAAGAATGAATGAGAAATCTAATCCTAAACAGAAACCAAAGGATAAACATCTATAATCCAGTTCAAAACATGAGGAAGGAGTGTGAACTGGGCAATAGGCAAACCTATCTATTCCTATTATGGTAATCTTATCTTTATCTAAATACTTATACAAGTTGAAAATAGATATTAGTATTTTTTTTAAGTTGCCGTACATGTACAAGCTGTTTATGTAATTAAATTAACCACATGATCAGTAATTTTTGATTTTGTGTGTTATGAAAAACTAAATCTTTATGTACTTAGGGCACTGCTATTCAAATATTACAAGGAGGAAGTACTTTGGTTTATTTACTCCTACTAATTAAGAGAGTGTTTCCCGAATAATGCTGCATGCTTCATAGGTGTGGCAGTGGAGGATAGTAGGTGAAGCAGAATGATTGAAAAACAAGCAAAGGTTTAGAAACAGTTTCAGAAAATTCATATGCCAAAAATAAATATGATTTCAAAATTTAAAACATTATGGATTATTTGTAATTGCACGCATGATTCCCAGTATAAAGAATTATAAATAATTATCAACTGATTTTATCATTGTGATATTTTTGCATTATATCAAATATTAAGAATGTAGTAACTAGGGTCTGCAAATTGAAGGAGAGAGTTATCAATAATAATGTTCTGATTTCAGATCTAGTTATCTCCCTTTAACCCTCTCTTTGTTTTTTATTTTTAAATGTATTTTTTATCACAAAATTTGGTGAGATGTGAGCAAATTTTCATTTCAAAAATGCAAGCAAGAGAAAAAAATTTGGGAACCACTGAGTCACGATATTACCATATTACCAATTTCTTTAGCATTCTGCATCATTTATAAATATTACTTCCCCTTTAACTGTATACGGAATTGCCTGAAAATATAGTCTTTTATATATTAGTTCTGTACATTTGAAATTGCAGTAGCCTAGCTCCCAATTTCAGTCAAGATTGTTTTAGGTGTTGCCATAGAAGGATATGACTACACAACCAAGAAATTCAAATTCAACTTGCATTGGCAGGACTAACATTTTGCTTAGCAAAAATAGTCACTGACAGAGTGCTAAAGTTTAATCTACCCTTATGTAGTGGGAGTTGACTCTGTTTCTCGACATTTACAGCAATTTGCCTTAAATTGTCCTTTTTTTTTTTTTTTTTTTACTATTTTTGTGGATACGGCTCTGGCCATTTTATATTGTATAGATAAATGTCTAATTTGTTTTCAAATTGCATGCTTGTTGGCTATATAGCCTGTTTCATTTGGTTTGACAACTCATTTGGTTGAGTGAGGTCTTTATGAGGCAGCCTTACTAATTCATGTAAAGGTGTTTTCAAATACAGGTTGTCATCAACTTACGACCATGATTGGTTACGACCTGTCGATCATAAATCGAATTGTAGTTTGCAATCTTTTTATCTTTCTTTAGGCATTATTGTATATTTTATAATTTTTACACTTGATACCATTTTGTATTGTCTCTCTACACATTTTTTGTTCTGTTTCTTAAACTTGACAAACACAAAAATAATTCAAACACTGCACACCACAGTCTGTTTAATATTTGCTAAATATACCAAAAACCAAAATACAGGAACAAAAGACAAAACATTTTAGTAGGTAACTACAATTTCCACTTAGTAGGTATCTTGGGACTTTTTTTGCCATAACACTGAATCTAAGTTTAAGGATGCCCTAACAAAAGATTGCTAATGCTGCTGGGAGCTGGGGCAGAAATTGTCATCCACCAATCTAGGAAACATTCATGCTACCAGGCACAGAACAGTCTTGGCAAGACGGCCAGATGTACCAATTTGTGGTTGTGGTCAAACAATTTTAAGTTGCATAGGTTGTAAGTCAATGATGACTTGTACATCATCTGAGTTAGCTACATCATCAAAATCCGAAAAACATTTTTTTTTTTTTTTTTTTTTCCTGTTTGAAAACATTCATAAAAACCTCAGGGTCTTTAAGATTCTCAAGCTCATCCTTAGGAACAGTGTTTTGTTTGTTTGGCCAAGAAGTCAAGCAAATTTTCATCCTTACCATGCAGTGGTCAGATATGTCAGGGAGGGGCTTCAGAACAGTATCATTAAGTGTTTCCATGTGAGGATGATGGTCATTTGATTCTTAGCGCTTTCAATAGATTTCATCTTCATGGATCTGTCTTAACAATAAATGAATATGTCACCAAAGCAATCAGAGGCTGTAGAGTAGGTAGAGTCACTTATCGCCCAGTTCACACTCCTCTCCAATCTTTTGAACAGGAGTAGAGGTTTATCCCTTGTTTCCTGTTTAGGATTGGGTTTCCGGTTCCTTCTAAAGTCTACTTCAACTCTATACTTCTAACATCTCCACCTAAACTCTGAAATTTTATTTACTATTTTATTCCTCCCTCAATAGGAATGGATAGATCTGCCTATTGTCTCGTTTACACTCCTGCCCAGTCTTTCAAACAGGAGTAGAGGTTTATCCCTTGTTTCCTGTTTAGGATTGAGTTTCCGGTTCCTTCTAAAGTCTACTTCAACTCTATACTTCTAACATTTCCACCTAAACTCTGAAATGTTATTTATTTATTTTCTTCCTTCAGTAGGAGTAGATAGGTTTTTTGAATAGGAGTAGAAGTTTATCCCTTGTTTCCTGTTTAGGATTGGGTTTCTGGTTCCTTCTGAAGTCTTTTCATTCTGTTTTGTTTCCAGTAGCCCATTGCGCCTCAGTGGCATTATTGCCTTGCTTGGGGTGAATAGATTTTTTTTTTTTAAGAAAAAAAAAAGTATTAAGATGATTTTTTTTTATTTGTCATATGGTTTTAACTATTTTGACTTTTTACTAAAAGAAAACCTTATTTATACTAACCAATTTTTAAGAGTAACAGAATTACATAAGCTTTTTTTTTCTGTGGTATTTGACATTTTATTCTTTTAAATAATTTTTGGAAAATTGAATACAGCTCATGGTTAATTAAATTATTTCAGGTACCAAAATTTATACTTTCCGGCTTCAAAATTAATTTTCGCTATTTCGGTCTGAAATGTAATCCATTATTTGATGTTCATTTTCTATGAAACTTGGAAGTATTAGATTATTAATTTGTTTAAAATCTTTAGGGATCATAGCCTCTTGTAAATTATTGACATTACCATAGCTGATGACATTTAATATTCCAATATTATGGCATGAGGCTACCTACAAGTAGTGGTAGTCTATGACATCTAAGTAAACATTAGATGCAAAGTTTTGGTACCTGGTAGGCTAAACGTTCCCTATTTACATTTCATAATGCAGCATTATGGAATTAAGCTACGTACAATTACTGATAGTCTATGACACCTCAACTTTGTACTTATAAACTGGGAGAAGTTTTAACTTTTTATTGTATTTTTTTTTAATTTTATTTTTTAGTGGGTTGGGTGGGGGAACCTGGTTTGTCATCAAATAATTACTAAAATGTACTATGAAAATAAACTCTAAAAATAATAATTGTACATTTCTACAATTTTTTTTTTTTTTTTTTTTAAATGAAAAGATGGATTTTCACAATAGGCTAATATTTTAATGTTTTTGTTTTGATATACCATCCACTTACTCCCCACAAATCAAAATTGCGTGCTCACCTTGTCTGTTATTTATATAGACATTTAAATGCAAATGAAAATAAAAACTTAGACTTCACCAAATGGCCTTTATTAAAAATTAAAAAAAAAAAAAAATTTCATTTTTGCAAGTCTTTTTTGATTTTGATTTCTCAAGTGTTCCATGAAAATTTGTCTTCCTTAATGAATGTTTTTCTTTTGTTTTTATTCAATTTAAAAACAAAATTTTAAATTTTTGTGAAATCTCAATAAAGAAAAAAAAATACACCAGTCATTATTTTTTTTTTTTTTAAATAAAATAATTTAACAGAATTCAAAGTGAATGGTTTCGGGGTTTTTTTTTTTGTTTCTTTACTCTTTCCATTCCTCACCCCCCAATATTTCTGATAACAGACATTGAAAGAAATTCTTAGAAGAATACAAACTCTACCATTTTCTGAATACTTTCAATCTAACCTTCCACAAACACCCAACTTAATATGCAAATTAGGCCGTCTAAACTCATTAAATATTCATAATCTAAAAACATACCTTTATCTGAAAGTATAAAATTACATACAAAATATCTGCAGTTGAAAGCATAAACCATCCATATTCCATTGGGGCACCTCAACATGATGTGATGGTTAGCAAGCTTGTCTCACTAGAAAAAATTACAATTGAATAGTGAGTTTGATTCTCACTGGGTATCCCATAATTTCAGCCTTGTGCCACATCTAAGCTACTCTTAGAAGATCATCTCTCCATATTCCATTGTCAAGAAGTTCCACTTGAGCAGCTTCTTCCTGCGAACTAATGCCCACTGAAACTGACTCCCAAGAGGATGTTTCCCCAATCACTACAATGTTAGCCTCTTCAAGTATAGAGTTAACCATTATCTTCCTCTCCTATCCATATAAACTACACATTGGTGAGAAGTAAGTTCCACTTAAACAGCTTCTTCCCTCAAACCACTGCCCTATGGAACAGACTTCCAATATGGTGTTTCCCCAATCACTACAATCTTAACCTCTTCAAGTCTAGAGTTAACCATTATCTTCCTCTCCTATCCATATAAACTAACCCTTAATGTAACCTTTACCTAGAGTGGCCCCAGGCCTTGTACAGGGTAAAGAGAACGAAAAAGGATAGGAAGTTGTGGTGAGCCATGAACACACTCATCTTGAAAGAGCAGGGTGCACAAAAGAACAAAAAAATTTAGGCCCAAGTAGACAAAATTAAAAATTTTAAAATAAATCTTCATAAACTGCTACTTTCATGGAAAGTGTTCAGAGGGACTACATTCCTTGGTTCTGTCAATGCAAATCTTCATGGCAAGGACCCGTCATGCGACTTACATAGTAGCAAACCACCCACATTCCCTTCATATCCTATCAGTGAGAAGTAAGTTCCACTCAAACAGCTTCTTCTGAGAGGATGTCTACCTCCCCACTGATCACTGCAATTTTAACCTGTTCAAGTCTAGAGTTAACTGTTATCCACACTATCCATATAAACTGCCTCTTAACATAACTCTCTACCTCATGTTGCCGCCAGGTATTCTAAAGGGTAAAGCTTGGTGTAAAAAAAAAAAAAAAATTATATATATATATATATATATATATATTTTTTATTACCTAATAGAACAACATTTCCGCCTGAAAAACACGATTTCAAAACCCATGCCAGATTCACTATAATTGAGAATAGAAAAGTTTTGAAAGCAGATAACATTAGAAAGATTTTAGAGTCCCATGAAAATAAGTGGATACAACGTCTAAAAAACACAATACCTGGCAGGCTAAATCATAAATTTAACAATATATAATAGTAACAATATATAAACTCAACAAATCAAAACCTACACATTTCTCACCCACACAAGACAGACATGCTTACGGAGGAATGGGCCCTCACACTTATACACTCACCCCACACGATTATACACGTACACACCATACTCACTCACTCCTCCTCCTCCCTCCCTAAAGAGCCAAATGATAACACACAGCAATACAATGCCACACACATCATACTCACTACCCTAAGAACCAAATAACACACACAAACAGAGACATCCCCTCACCAGGTCCAATAAAACTGTCAAACTGACCAGAGAATTCAGGATAAAATGTGTCTATCCAGTTCTTATCTCAAATAACAACTTAAAAGAGACTGCTTTGACCAACACAAGGAATGTTAAAAAAGATTCATGTGAAAAAAGATAAAAAAAAAAAAAAACAAATGAAAACTACAGACAAAGTTCATTTTCTCCAACAAAAGACATTCGTTTCTGTAGTTCACTGACAACAACAAGCAGAAATATTTCTCCTCCCGATGATGGCCATTTTGATCAAAAACTAGTCGAGGAATCTAAATGGAATAATAATAAAAAACGAAGAATATTAATCTACAACCCAGTGTGTCTAATGATTTTAAGTTTTTAATTTTTTATTTTCTTATTGTTCAAAATATATATATATATATATATATATATACATACACATACACAAGGTGTCCATAAAGTTTGTGTGCAATTTAAAAATTTATAACTTTATTTGTATTTGCGATAGAAATAATCTGTAAAAAATGTTATAATACAGGGTTTCAACAAGATGGAGCTCCTTGTCACTTTGCTCTGCGTGTTAGAGAGTTTCTAAATCAGGAATTTCCTAACAAATGGATTGGAAGGGCTGGACCCTTTTACTGGCCTCCATGTTCGCCAGATTTGACTCCATTAGATTTTTTTTTATGGGGACATGTGAAAACAATTGTGTATGCAACCAAACCTAGTTTATTAGAAGATTTGAAAGATAAAATAATGTGATTTCAGGCATTACTGTAAATCAGTTGGCAAATGTTTTCTGTGAACTGCAAAATCATATTACCCTTTGTATTACTAATAATGGAGGACATGTGGAAAGGGTCCAGCCCTTCCAATCCATAAAATTTCAATAAAACCTTAAAAAACATTAGATTTCTTTCTTTCTAATCCTTTTTACAAATTATTTCTATTGCAAATACAAATAAAGTTATAAATTTTATAAAGTGCACACGAACTTTATGGACACCCTGTATCTGTGTGTGTGTGTATGTATATATATATATATATATATATATATATATATATATATATATATATAAAATATACATACACACACACACAGATTTAAAACTAGAGTTTTGGGTTTTTTTCTTAATTCAAAGCATTCTAGATTTGTTCAAACTTCACTGGCAAATGAGTTGTAGAAAGAATGTCTGCTTGTCAGAAAAGCATTGAAATTCTCATATCCACTCAATTTCTCAGATCAGTTACTATAATTATTTACATTGTCATCCTCATCTTCATTTTGGCTGTTGTGCACTCCAGCCTTCTTCAGGTGATTGGAATTTCAAACTGAAACCTTTATCTCCAAGTTTTTGTTCACCTCAGCTGTAGCCACGTATTGAAGTCACTGTAATCAACCAGCGCTTTTATCAACTTGGCCATTTACCCTTAAAGACATCAATGTATGAATTTTGGGGACTTATAAACCTAATGTTTCAGTTTACTATTTTTTTTTTTTTAACCAGAGTTCATATTTTCTTTTTTGTTATTGTTTTTTCTCTAGCACTCCTTATTACTGGTTTTCATAGTGATGTTCTCTATTATTTCAACTTCATCCCACAGAGGGCAGTGATCTGCCTTTTCTCTCAATTTATGGTCAGCCATGCCTGATTTTTCTATTTCTCCTTCTGTTACGGCTTGACGATATTCCTATAGCCATATATTAAAGGGGCGGTCTGTTTCTTCTTTATATTTCTTATCACAGTTGTACGGAATGTCATACACACAGTCCTTAATCATATTCTTCTGTATGGGTAGTCTTACTTGGAAGAGATGTTTGTATAGTGTTGAACCATTCCTGATGTTTTAATGGATCACCTGTCTTTTCTATCTTTTCTGAAAAGTGACTTGACCCAAAGAGTTGTGAGTTCAATACCTGGCCACAGCAGAAGGAACAAAAACTTGGGGAGTTTAGCTATCAAGGAGAATTAATTGAAACTAAAATATCCAAAGGCATGGCATGTGGAATTAGAACATTCTGACACCATGAACTGATAAAGGGTTTGGTTTAAAATTTAAAATTCCAAGAAATATTACGTGAATAAGGACAGTGTACAATGGCCAAAGCATCGTGAATATGGTAATAAAAATGAGGACAACAGTCTGAACAATGTAAATAGTGCATATATATTTTACCAGAGTTCATATTGCAATTTTGTTTTATTATTACTTTTCTCTAGCACTCTATATTACTGGTTCCCATTTCTATGCTTGGCCGGCTTAGGGGATTTTTGTGGCATGGCATTTTTTATCATTATTTTTACAGCCTTATACAAAAGTACTTTCTCCCTGTAATTTTGCAAAAAAACTTGAATCACAGTGCCTTTAGTGTATAAGGATATATTTTTTTCATAACACACAAGTCAAAAATTATTGGTTATGTGGTTAATTTAATTACAAACATCTTATACATGTCTGACAACTGAAAAAAATACTATTTAATATCTATTTTCAACTTACATAAGATAGTATTCTTATTAAAGAAAGAAAGTTACCTAAGAAAATGTATGTGAATATGAAAGAATATTAAAAATAAACAGACAAAACTTATTATTCAATGAGATGTGTCTTAATGAAAACATGCTGCCAAAATATAGGTTTTTATTTATATATATATATATATATATATATATATATATATATATATATTTAATTATTTATTCAAAAAATTATAACATAAATGTTATAAAATCACTACAAAATAACCATTTGTTTCAACACTTGCAATTGTCTTATCAAGTGATGGTGTTGAATGTAGAATAAACGGTTTTAAAGGTTCAAATCAATCAAACATCCCTCACTAGGATGTATATATACAGAGAGAGAGGGAGGATGCGATGGATAAATTGTCGCCTAAATTATGCAAATATGAAAATAACACTGACATCTCATTTTAAAAGATGTATTTATCAAAATTACACAAAAATATTTTGAAATACTAGAGTAAATTCATTCAATAAAAATGCCACTGGCCTCCAACTATGGCATAGAGACAGCTTCAGAATCTCCTGCAACTCTTCTGGATGGTCTCCTTGTTTAAATTGGTGAATCCTGCCATAATCCTTGCTTTCAGTTCATCTTTGGTGTTATAAGGAGTTTTGTTGATCTCTCGCTCAACTGTACCCCACACATAATAATCAAATGGATTACAGTCAGGGGAGTTAGTTGGCCAGATGTGAGGCGTGATGTGATGCAGAAATTGTCTAACAGCCATGACTGGATTCTTTTGCATTTGTGGCATGGTGCAGAGTCCTGTTGCCAGACATAGGGTCTTCCAGCAGCCACTCTTTTGACCCAAGGCAGCACTACCTGTTCAAGTTACAAGATGCAGGCTTCAGTGTTGAATCCTACAAAAGATAAATGGAGGCATAACATTGCCATCACTAGTGATCTGCAAACCCTTCATAATCACCATTAGATTCATCCAACTCTTTCCAAATCCTCTGCACTGTCTTCAGATTGACACAGACAAACACTTTGAAATGTTCATACTAGAGCTTCTGGTGCAAATGCCAAGCGGTACACCAAGCTGTTTCCAAATTTCTGGTGCAGTGAGTTGTGTCATGGTGCTCTTTTTCTCACAGATGGTGCCCAACCGTCCCAAATATAACATGCAGTGACAAAATCAAAAGCAATACATGAAATTAAAAATTAAAAATATAAAATGGTGACAATTTACCCATCTCACCACATTATATAACACACACACACAAACATTTTCGGTCACCCTCTGAATTTAATAATTAATAAACTTCATACCTTTTTTGATTTAATTAATTACAGCTAAGCTGAGGTATTGAAATGATTTAACCGTGAGTTGATTTTTAGAGAGGAGGAGGGGTTACCTAAAATTTTAAATCCATTAACCCTAAATTTGGCATTCGTCTATAAGGTATATTAGCCCAAAAGATCTAAATTTTTATACAATAATTGGTTAATTTCATTAATATTGAATACATACACACATATATATATATATATATATATATATATATATATATATATATAAGGTTATGAAAAACTTGGTAATCCGTATGGGTAGTCCCAAGGAGCACGAAATCCTGAGAGCTCAATGTAAATCCAGAGCTAATATTTTAAAGAAAAACAGACCA
>CAHIKZ030000936.1:397500-570000 GCA_903632075.3 Acanthosepion pharaonis
AGAGCCTCAGCAGAATTGAACATTTCACAAATCTTTATCATATAAAATTCTGAAATAGATTGGCTTGAAAGCTTATTGTCTATGACTGACACATGGTTTATGAGATGATGACCCAGACAAGTGGCTGCAATTTAGTGAAATCATGCTGAACAAAAAGTAAATCCAATAATTTTAGATAACATTGTGTGTCAATTAAAATTTAATTTTATTAGTATGTAATCTCAAAATAAATGTCATCATTTACTGTCCACCTACTTTTGGTTCAGCGTGTGTGTGGTGAGATATTAAAAAGTAAACATTGAAGTCAGCACTTAGAGACTGTTTCATGCTAGACGCAATCATTAGGCCATGATGATTGCATCTAGCATGAAACAGCCTGTCACCTCTAAGTGTTGACATCAATGTTTACTTTTATATTTACACATGCTCTATCACTGATATTGATCATTTCATCCAATAATTATAGCACACCTTAAGAGTATATTTCTTATACACATACATACACACACACACACACACACACACAGAGGACTCTCCTGTTGTTTCTGATGTATGAGGATCAAGCAGCTTAGTTTTTCGAACAAACAGCCAGACTACCCACACAGATCATTTGATTATAGTGGTGAAGGCTTATGCTGAAAGAACCACATTTCCTACTTTCTTTTGAAGAGCTGAATACATAGAACTGGTGCACAGTATGCTACTAGGTCGCCAAATGACATGCCACAGGTTTTGAATCCAGAGTTGTCCACTTCCTAGAACAGTCGCCACCCAAGTCTATAGGACCCAGTCTGTCCTACTATTTACCCATAGATGGGGGAAGAAGAGATGAATTCGTACCCTTTCCCAAGTGTATTAGCACATAAGGGAATGTAATGAACCAGACTAGTTTAAATCTTGCTCTCCAATTCCTCAATCTGAGCCACAATCCATTACTTCACTGCGCCCCACCCCTCTCTCTCTCTCTATATATATATATATAAAAATGGATGGTGTAATGGATAGTGGCTCAAAATGAGAAATCAGGAGATATGAATTCACATTCCAGTTGAGTTTCTTACATTCACTTGCACACAAATACTCTTTGAAAAGAGTATGTATCCATCTATTTTCTCCTCAGCAAATGGGTTAAATAGTAGTAGGACAGACTGGGCTTTCTACAAAAGCTGGCAACTATTACGAGCATAGTGTGGCTGTGTGAGTGAGAGTGATAGGGATGTAAAAAAAAAGTTTGTCCCATGGGGCAAGATCTTCTTTCTAACCGAGATGATTACTGTATTTTCTTGTGTATAATACAACTTGAGCATAATGCAGCCGTGTGTTTCCAAAGCTAAAAACAAGAAATAAATTACACCTTAGAATACGACCCCATAACTATTTTTGGAAAAGTTGTACTATATTATTCATTAAAATTCAATGCTTACATATATTTGACTAAAATATCGTAGCTAGAATGTGGCAAGTAACAAAATAGGGGCAAAAAGGAATGGAAAAGGAACTCTGGAAATTAGGGATAAATTCACAAGACATTGAGGAGCCATTCTAGAAAGTGTCAGAAGGTAAATAACCCACTTAATTACATTGGGAGCTTGGATAATCCGAGGGAGGGTGGTAAGGAATGAAAATTTAACTTGCGCCCCATTTTATTCACAAATTGTTGGTGTTGTCAGGCAGCCTAACGATTGCATCCAGCATGAAACAGCCTGTTACCTTTGAGTGTTGACTTCGATGTTTGCTGTTATATTTATATACGCTCTATCTCTGATATTGAGCACTTTATCTCATAAATATAGCACACCTTAAAACTATATATATATATATCATTAAAGGGTTTAAAAACATTTCTGTTTGCAGACAAACAATAAAGTGGAATATTTAGAGACTAACTTTGCCTTTGCATGCAGGCCCAAAACCAAAGTTCCCTGATCAAATGATAAAACCCAACTACAAACAATCAGTTCAGGGCATTGTTGTGGTTTCTGTAACAAGTTGTGAACAATGCTGGTACAGATTCACTCACCAACCAGTTGTAATTAGGTAGACCAAAGCACTGTCGAAATAGGTGAAGGTGTGTGTGTGTGGGGGGTGCAAATAATTGAAACCGTAAATATATCAGCTATATTATGGTTGGTTGTATGTCCTGAAAGTCGCTTGTTTCAACCAGCTTTGTCTAAGTCCTGGTCAAAAGACTTAGACACAATGTGAGTAAGGATGATCAACTGATTGTGAGTGTGACCCCCACCCAACTAACAACTATTATAAATTACTTTCATTCAAGGAAGAATATCACCACCAATCCTCAATAACCTTGTGCCAAACTTGTTTTCATCCAGTAAATCTTATCAAAGTAGCTGCGTCTTGCTAAGTTTAAAATGTAAATCAGCTTATGTCCGTATCATGTTGAAACACTGGTTCCCATACAATCACCAAAGTTAAGGAATGTTGAAAGTGGTCAGTACCTAGATAGGTGACCACTTGGGAATACCAAGTGCTGTAATCTTGGATATGTGGGTGGTGTAATTGATAATGGCCTGGAATTGTTAATCAGAGAGACATGTTCCAATTCCTGATGGATTTGTTATATTAACTTACATGCCAATATCGTTGGGAATGGTATGAATCCACCTCTTCTCCCCTCAGCTATGGGTTAATAAATAATACTTGTATCGCTAAACCATTGTTATCTCAAAAAATAAATAAATAAAAAAATAAAAAAATACTACAATCTAGAATTATTTTCTGGCTTTAAATAAGCTGCAAAAGGTTGATAAACTGTAAAAAACAAAATCAATCAAAAATGTCTTTGTTTTTGTAAAAGGCACAAGATTTTTACTGACATGGTCGATGCAAAGGAAATAAATTTGTTTTGCAAATTACAAGTTGCTGTTCATTTATCACAAAAATTGTTTTTGTTACTTGCTAGTTGAATATTTGAAATTTCTTTTCAGTAATTTCACCTACAATAAAAAAACTAGTCATACCCTTGAAAATTTCAGAGTTTTCCTATTTGAATTTTTGATGAATCATAATTCCTAAGTTGATAATTAAATAAACTCCTTGTGCATTCCATGACTATAAAATACCCATGAAAATTCCCCATAGCATTGTTAAGTACTTATTATTTTGCCATTATTTTTCTTCTTTTTTTTTTTGAGAACATTATCAATTACACTTAACTCTGGTCAATTACTACACAAATATTGATAACTCATACTAACTAGAAATTTAAAAAAAAAAAAAAAACATTAAAAAATTGGTTTCATATAAAAAAAAATCTCTCAACAATTAACATTCCACACTGAAACCTTAACCTACATGGCACTTCCCTATCTGGAAGACCTCCTCAGATGCTAACAACGCAGCTGGGGACAGGGACAGTACCCAGCTACGAGATCATTTTTATCAGTTTCAGATCACGTAGGTTTATGAATAAATAAATACTGCTTCTCGGCCTTTTTGACTAAGATCAAAGTGTAGTATCTGTGTGTGTATGTATATATATATATATATATATATATATATACACACACACACACAAGAGATAACAATACATACTTTTATCTGTCAATAACAATATTGAGGTAAAAATGTATGACAAAGTGGAAAATGTTTTTATGTGATGCATTTTGTCCTTTAGGATTTCAATGGACTAAATTTGTTATGTTGGTGCAACTACGCATGCACACAAACGAAGGATGCTGGGAATTTAAAGTTTTTCTTTAGTTTTTTTTTTTTTTGTTTTTTTAGAATCTAGCCGATTTTATTTAGATTCTTTTTCTTTCCATCACTTTTGTTATTAACTATTTTCCACACTGTGATAATAGAAGTTCTGAAAAAAAAAAAAAAAAAAACTTTAAATTTCCAGCATCTCTCGTTCATGTGCAGTCATACCAACATAACAAATTTAATCCGATGAAGTCCTAAAGGACAATATGCATTACAAGTAAACTTTTTTCACTTTGTCATACATCCCCCCCCCGCCGCCGCCCCCCCATATTG
Source organism: Acanthosepion pharaonis (assembly GCA_903632075.3). NCBI lineage: Eukaryota > Metazoa > Mollusca > Cephalopoda > Sepiida > Sepiidae > Acanthosepion > Acanthosepion pharaonis. Next base: position 401,500 of record CAHIKZ030000936.1, read on the forward strand.
TTTGTTATAATATATCTCCAAGCTATTTTTTTGCAGAAACTGGAAATCAGTTGTCTAATTAAATAAAACAAACTCCATGGAATTTTGGACTCCTTCAATTATATTTTCTTTTGAAACAATCTTGCCATTCCTGTGACTGTTTCAGGAATGTTCCAATAAAAAAAAAAAAAAAAAAAAAAAAAAAAGAAAAAAAAAAAAAAGAGGTTAAAGTGCATCGACTGGTGGCCTGCACAGCCCCAAATTTTACTTTTCATCTCGGAGAGAAGGCAGCTAGTCTGATCAACAAGTCAGTATTCGGCTGATGCCATTAAAGCAACAAATTTTTTAAAAATCCAGCTTTTGGGTATAGTGTTTTTGGGTTTTTTTGTTTTTAAATTTTTGTATTTTTAAATTCTTTACAACTGGTCAAGAAAATGAGGATGACCATCTTTATTAGTCCATCGTTTCGTCAAAATCTCACAGCCTGTATCTGTAACAAGAAGAGTGTGCTCAAATTGAGCTGACCTTTTGCCATCCTGAGTAACAGCAGTCCAACTATCTGGCCAAGTCTCATCTCGCCAGGTACCTATGCCGAAAAGGAGAAAGAAAAATTGTAAAAAAATTTATAACTGCAGGATTTACCGAAAAAACAGAAAATCCAAATAAAAAAAAAAAAAAAAAAAAAAATATTGAAAAGGCAATTTGAAAATAAATTTAAATAAAATTTCTCTCGACAGTAAAAGAGAAAACAAAGAATTGTAGATAAATTTGGGGAGAGAAGAACAGAAGCTTTTTTTCTTCCCATTCTGATTACTTTGATGACACATGCAAAAAGAAGCAGGGGAGACTCAACAAATACTGATCAGCTTCTGGTACTAAATCCACAAACCAATTCTTCAATCCTCTAGGCCAGATGTTCTCAACCAGGGGTAAATTTACCCCTAGGGGGTTAAGAAATTATATAGTCGGGGGTAAATAATTGAAGTACCTGATAATTTTAAAAAACTGCCTGAAAGCCGATGATGATATGATAGTAACATTATCAGAAACAGCTCCTCGTATAAACAAACTGATTGACTCAATGAATCAGCAGTTTTCCCACTGATAATGCTTCTGATGTTTCTCTTCATTAGTTTTTGTAATACAAATTAACTTCATAATTTTCTATTTAGAAAAGGTTTGATTTTCTTTTTTTTTCTTTTTTTTTTTATACGAATGTATAATACTATTTTTTATACAAAACCTAAAGTCCTAAACAATAAAAAGGTTCTTTCTGACTTTCTTGTTTTTCTGTCACTTTATGACATTGATGTACAAATGAATGATGGATTACTAATTTTGTGATCAGAATACTGAATTTTTAGTATTTGTCAGTATTTTTTATTTCTGTTTTGGTATTTTTTACTAATGACTAATTTGCACAATTTTTAGTCACAAATTAGTCAGTACTAATCATAATCATTCATTCAAAAAATTTTTTTTAGTATTTTTGAAAATTTTTTTAAATTGCCAAAAACAAAAATACTAAAAAAAAATTTTTTTTAGAATGAATGATTATGATTAGTATTAATTTGCAGATCTACTAATACAGCTGATAAAAATGAATAATTTTTTATTAATGACTACAAACGTTAATAAAAATACTGAATTTTATACAGAGTACTAACTTATACTAAAAAAATAGTAGATTAGTACTAAATAAGAAATCAGTATTTTGAGTGTCACTTAATATTTTTTTTTTTTTAGGCGCAGTATTTTGGTTTCGTCTTTTCGGACATGTATGCCTACAGAGTTGTAATGGTTAATCTACGGGGATAGACTGTTCTTGTTCTGCTGATGATGTCTAAGGAGATCACATTCAATTCTAAGTTTATACCAAATCTATTGATTAGATAAAACTGGGGAAAGCAACTTGGTGAATCTTTTCAGTTTGGCTGCGTCTTCCTCAAATCCAGTCTATCTTTAATAATTACATTGCTTTTACTCATCTTTCTAGTAATAAATCATCTCAAGGACATAATGTTAACCTTGACCTTCAATTTTATTGTGGACATAATTCATTTTCTTCCATAATTTCACTCCAATTAAATGCAACAATCCTCTCCAAATCATTAAGTTTACTGAAATCAATCCAAAAAGTCCTGTCATTGGAGTCAGATTGAATAAAAATAAAATAGTGTTAATATCTGTAAAGTTGTCTGCCTCATTGGTGGCTTTATACTGGAACCATAATGTGGCCAAATATGGCTACCACTAATAGTACCACCTGGTAGCTTTTGCCAAAACCAATCTGGCACCAATCAATTTATTTATTAGCAATTCTCACTGAACAATAGATTATTATGCCAGAATCCTTATTGAACGTTATACAGATATTATCTGAAAGCCCTACATAATTAAATTATCTCAACAGATCCAAATCTTAAAATATTAGAGACTCTTCTTGTAGACAAAAGGCAATCTGAATCAATTATAAAATGAAGATTTGTTAAAATAAAAGCACCTACCTTCTGAGATCATTGGTTCAATAGTAAAACAATGGCCAGGCTTCATCACACCAATTGCTTTATTTTCTGAAAGAAAAGAAAATAATTTGAGAAAAGTGTGGGATTATAACAGAGTATTTCTCTAACCTTTGACATCATTCACATCAAAGGTCATCTTCACATAGCATGGTGATATATAGAGGTTTATAGCTGTGTATATGAAAATTAAACAAAGCCAATAAATATAATATTTAAAGTGTAACCTCACAAGATATCCAGTCAGCAAAGGCTAGCAATGGGTCACAGCATGCAAAATGAACAGAGATATTGAATTTGTTATGAAATAATAACAGTGGGATAGATCAGTCACAATCTAAACTCTAAAAGCACTTGGTCTGAAGATAGCATTAAAGTGTGAAACTGACAGTCACCATGCCATGTTCATTCTTATGTTCCTACTGTCTATATCTATAAATGCTCTGATACTGAGCACTCTTGCAATAAAAATAGCAAATCTCTTACACACACACACACACACACTTGTGCCCAGCAGTATTATAGTGTTATATACACTTAACTATTTTTTGTTTTTATTAATTATCATCTATCAAATGATCTAACAAATCTAATTCATTGAGTTGCCTTTTTTGTAATCTTTTGCAGTTTTTACTTATTGAATACAGTAAAAAAAATTACATATTTTGACTGTGGTGATTTCTGGTTTGAATATATTTTCCATTTAATATATTTAATACAAAAGATATCAACTTTATTTGGATTTATTCTCGAAATAGTCAAAATCTGGAAGTCAGTTTGTAAACAAAAACCTGTGGAAATGAGGTATTTCTATACATTTTTTCAGATGATCCTTAAACCTAAATGCTCAAAAAATTGGTAAAACCTATGAATTTAATTTTTGGTGGCAGTACTTATCACATCAAATCCTGGATTTCGCAGTGTGCAATGTTGATTTTCTGAAGAAAAATGCAAAATCAACCCATTCTATAGGGACATCAAAGATTTTATTTTCATTTCTCCTTTTGTCACACTTTATTATTATGGCAGGATATAAATTTCCTGCAATGTTCGATAATGTTTATATATTCAGCAGACATTAACATAATCTTTGGCAAAATCAATTCCTTTACCAAACATTTTCATTAATAGATGGGTAGAGATACAAGTACTACTAAAAGAGAATGGTTCTTATGTATATTAAAATGTTTAAAAAAAAAAAAAAAAAGGGAAATTTTTTTTTTGTGACTAATTTTTCTTGATTAGCATTCATTAGATGAGTGTTTAGCCTCATTTAGCCTGCGAAGGATTTGTGTCTGACCCACCAACTTAACACCTGGACACTAATTATCTAATTAATTTATGGAATAAGTGTCAGAAAAATATCAGAGTTAATCAAGTAACAATGTGACAAATTTTTTAAATCAAAATTTAATTCCAAATCCACTGCTGACTTCGACAAGAAATATATTTTGTTAAGCAGAATTGAAATCTGAATAATGAAAAAATAATAGTAACATTATTTGGAAGTATATTTGCTTGTGAACAACTTTTTTTCAAAAATGAAATATATCAAGAGTCGTTAAGGTTTGGTGATGATAACATGAATGATGTTTTGCTCCTATCATTGACAAATATTTCACCTAATGTGGAGAAGTTATCAAACAATAAGCAGAAACAAATGTTTCATTAAATAATTTGCCATTTCTAAATGTATTTTCTTTATAATAAGGAATTTGCATTCTTTGTGTTATTATCCTGTTATTTCTGCAATAAAATAAGGAACCTTGTTTAAATAATATACCATTGTTGTTTTTTCTTTAAACCTTCAGACCAAGGCTATCTTCTGGATGAAATGGTCGAGACAATTTAATGTAGTACATTTGATATCATGGTCCTCTTCTGAGACACTGCCTAACTATCTGACCTGTTCTCTCCAAAAGGTTGCTGACCCTTGTTCTAAAGGAAGGACTTCTTGTACTAATGTTTTTATAGTACTATGACGCTTCTCTGAAATCCAGACATTCTGAATATGATGAGAACAGGTTTGGCAGACTTGACGCAACTTGGCAATGAATCAAAGGAGACCTTACTGTGCATACGCAAGCAGACTCATTTGTGAGTGAGCTTGTATCCTGTGTGATCTGTATATTCTCAAAGACGGGGTAAGGTTGATCATCTGCAGATTTTTTAAACAGGCAAAAAATAATGAAGGTTTTATGTGTTGTAACCTAGGTAAGGTTACTGAACAGAATAATCAAACAAAGGTTGGTAATGAACAATAATACTTAGGACAAGAACAACACATATAAGATTCATCAGCAGCACATAGTCAAATGCTAGAAGTGAATCAAGTGAATTCCACAATGAATATCCAACTGCAGACCAACATACAATATTTACTACTGTGTCTATGTGAATGGGGACATACCCGTTATCATCCATATATATGCTACAACAATATGCAATCAAAGTATTATAATAAAAGACAGTACAAAATGTTTTTACATTTAGTACATTAACCACTTAGTTCAAAACACATAAAAGATTTTTGTAAAACAACTGTAAAACTCCAGACAATAGGTAATGACTATTTTGAATGGTCAAGTATATTCTGAAGCAGGGGTCGGCAGATCTCGTCCTCCGGGCCACATTCGGCCAGCAAAGGATTTTTGTCTGGACTGCCAATTTAACCATAGTAAATAATTTTCATTTTTTGTTGATTGTGCTAGTTGTTATGTTATTCCTGCAGTAAAATAAGGAACCTTGTTTAAATAATATAACATTAACTTGATTTTTCTTTAAACTTTCAGACCAGGGCAGCCTTCTGAGCAGAATGGTCTGAGGTCAAGACAATTCATTAGAGTACATTTGATATTATGGCCCTCCTCTGAGACATTGCATAACTTTCTGGCCCACTCTCTCCCAGGCAGCAAAATTTCAGAAGTAATAATTTTCTAAGACTTAAACCTGCAACTTAAAATCTTACAAAGAACTTGGTACTGATATTATACCACAGCTGTTTGAGGTTTCCTATAGCCCCACTGAACTTAAATAAAGTCAATTCAGGTTTCCTATCATAAAAATTTTCTTTCCCAAGTGAAAATCATCACAAAAATGGCAAAAGTCATTTTGTCACAGCTTATTTTCTCTCAAAAAATGGATTTTCATACTTTTATAGAGGTAAAATATTGAAAAATGACCGTTTTATTATCATCTAAACTAATATCAAGGAAACTTTTAATCTGAACCCCATGAAACTAGGTATTTTCTGAAAGCAAATGATATATTCTTTCATTTAAAAGTAAAATTAGCTGGTGTAAATGACTTAAAATTTTTTTTCAGTGGGTAAAATGTGAAAAAAATAGTGAAAATTTTGCATTTTTTTTCTTGTTCTAAACAAATATTTCCCTCATTAATAGGAAATTAACCATTTTTTTTTTTTTTTGATAATCAGAAAGCCTAAATCATAATCAAACTATTTCAGGCATAAAATTGAGAGTTTTGAAGGAAATCAACATTCCTAGGTGAACAAAATGCAATAGAATCCATTGTTAATTTTCAATTTATGACCGCCAAGGGTTAAAAAAAAATTGACACCCAGCCACGGAAATCTTTAGTAAAAGGCAAGAGATTTATCTGCAATTCCTAACCACCAGAAACCAAAAGTTTTTTTTTTTCCCCAAAAAAATAGCGATAAGGAAAACTAAACCTAATTGACTTTGACGTCTAGGTCAAAGGTCAGCCAGCCAGCAATAACCGGCAAACCTTAGAACAAGTTGTAATAAAACTCACCACTCCCAGATAAAAGCAAAGAGTGAAAAAAAAAAAAAAGGGTTAACAATGACTAGGGCTTGATATAACCTATGTTTGAACAATGGCTTGATGAGTTTTGTTTTGTTTTTAACACCCCGTGACCCGGGTGATGACAACAACACTTAGCAGACGACATTGTTTTTTTCGCACATATCTTTCGTATTTCCATCGTCGGTCCATTTGTATGTTCTTTTTATTCAATGATGTTCATGCCAAATGAAAAGAAAAGGAATGAATTTTGAAGTTTAAAATAAATATTTTTTTCATTAAAAAGGGATTTTTCTCAGAAAATTGGGCATAATTTCTTAATGCTAACCGCCGAGTGACATTTTCCACAGCCAAATCAAGATTAATTACCAGTGAATAATTCCATGTGCAAACAATAGCCGTCTGGATCCTATAAAGTCGTATTTAAAAGGGTCCAGAAGTTTACTAATTGATCTAAAAACCTGTTATGCATAAATGTATTTTTTCACAGTCAGTTTCCATTATTTCATCTTGATATCATTTTCGGACAGCCAAGTCATCAAGGATTCAGGAAAACACTTTGACATAGGTTTTCTTTAAGAACTTGACATTCTATGAGGTGTTTAAAATGTTACTGACGAATGAGATTTTTTGCTGAATATTTCAATGTTTCGTGCCATGTTGGATTTTCCTATATGAAAAAAAACAAGGGTTTTAAACAGCCGTGATACATGAATCTGATTCCAATTCAATGTGGATGTGTCATAACTTTATAAATACAAATTGTCTTGCTGATATAATTTGTTAATTTTCTTACAAGACACCAGACATTTAAGGACAAAAAAAAAAAAAAAAAAACAAAAAAAAAACAAAAACAAAAAAACAAAAAAAAAAAAAAAAAAAAAAAAAAAAAAAAAAAAAAAAAAAAAAACAAAAAAAAAACAAAGAAAAACACTTACTTGCATAGTGGGGAACACTGGGAGCTGTGTGGAATAATCTGAAAAGAGAGAAGAAAAAATAATAAGAGAAAATAATGTAAAGAATTTGAGTCAGGCAAATATTCAAACATCAACATTGTTGACTAGTGTTTATTCCATCTTGTTATGTCTACTACTTCTCATTGAGTGTAAACAAACAATATCAAATGACGAGAATCACATAAGGAAAGAGTAGAGATATAATTTGAATTTTGAAGATGGGTCTCTGTGGAAACACAACATTCATACAAGTGGTCATTATGATTAGATAGAAACAAGTATCTTCATCTTTGTTGTTTTTAATCATAACACTTGGCTTTCCTCAAGTGCTAATTACATTTGGGATACTTTCAGTTTTGGTATCTGTCTATATTTCTGAGATGAGGCATTATGTACACTATTTACATTATTTGGACTATTGTCCTCATCTTTGTCGCCATATTTATTACATTTCGGCCGTTGTATGCTCCAGCCTTCTTCAGGTGGTTGGAATATCAAACTGAAACCCTTTACAAGGGCTCACTGGGTAGACTGGTTTCTAGTTCCACGTACCTTGTTTAATGGATGTCAGTTATCTCCTGTTAATTCCCCTCAGCAAGTTCTCCACTGCCTTAACTGGGTATTGAACTCCCTCTCTTTGGGTCCTCAAGGACACATGGCACAGTGGATAAAGGTGTTAGTTAGATCCATTGACAGGACCCAAAGAGTGTGAGTTCAATACCTGGTTAAGACAGTGGAAAACTTGGGGAGGGGAATTAACAGGAGATAACTGATAACTGACGTCCATTAAATATGACATGTGGAACTAGAACAGTCTACCCCAGTGAGCGAAATAAAGGGTTCAGTTTGACATTCCAACCACCTGAAGAAGGCCGGAGCGTACAACAGAAAAGACTTCATTCAACTAAATTAATGTTTTTCGTTGATAGAACTAATCCCTCTCCTATTATAGTAGACATCCATTTATCTCACAAGATAATGGTAGTGGCCTTTTTGGCCAAACATTGTCCTTTTGTGAACAGTGTTTGGAGTGGCTTAACAGACCAATCCTTGCATGACACACTCTTCCACAGGCATGGCAGATGAAGCTGGAATTTGCTTCCTTCGTTCTCTTATCTCCAACAGTTGGTTTCGCCTTTCCTAAGGGTATGTGTGCATAAGTGAATGCAATGAACCAGACTGGACATACACATTTACAGCCACAACTTCATAGTCTCATGGTAAAAAAAAAAAAAAAATGAATGTTATCTTGGACTCTTTAAAAATTTGTGATCCCAAAAATCAAAGACAAATAATAAGGTAGAAGGTTTGATTCATACTGGTGGATTCCATGGCCACAGTACCCTCGAACCACAGAGAATCCATGAGCTTGGGCGTGTTGCTGAATGATATTTCCCATCTCTCGATAACGCACACCTGGCCTCACTGAAAGAAAAGAAAAGAAAAAAAAAAAAAAAAAAAAAAATCAAAAAAGTCAAAGAGAAGAAAAAGAGTAGAAAAATAAAAGAAAAAGTAAGTTGGTGGATTGATTTGTTTTTATGGCTTATCAACCTATTGTAGAAAATATTTTTAGATTGTAAGAATTTTTTTTATAGGTGATAATGATTTAATCATTTTTATTTTTTCTTAGCAGAAAATGTTAATTTTTCAAAGGAGACAAGCACTAACCAACAAAATATTCCCAAAGCAAAAGATTTGAAGTTGGAAAGAAATCTTAGTCATCATTACATTTCTATTGAAACAGGATTGATTTAGCAATTGAAAACCCAACAAAACATCTCCAATGAATGAAGTAGTTCAGCTCAAATAATTCAATAAACAAAACTAAATGTTGAAAACAACTGTTCTACTTTTTCACTTTTCTGAATAATTTTGCAATCTGTCTTGCACCATTTTTTCTTTCACAGTAAAACACAACCCACTGCACAGCAGCTTTGACTAAGACTGACAAGCATTGATTGGTGCACATGTGTTTTTTTTTGTGTTATATAAGCTTAAAATTGTATATTGACTTTCCCCAAAACTTTAACAGTTTCAAGATTAATGCAGATTTAAACTGAAGTTAATCTTTCAAGAGTAGATGCACTTGGACAACTGCCAGTTTTATCAAAATCAATCAATTTTGCACCTCCCATTACATACACTTAAAATTAATCATCAGGGTTAGAAATGAGTGACAAGGCCTTTCGTGCATTTATCAGTATCCACTTGGTTGTCATGACAGCAAAATTCAGTTAACTGTTGATGTGGGTGAGAGGGAGAAGGCGAGAGAGGGAGAGAGGGTTGAGGAGAGAGGGAAGGGAGAGAGAGAGAGGAAGGTAGAGAGAGAGAGAGAGAGAAGGCGAGAGAGAGAGAGAGAGAGAGAGAGAGAGATAGAGAGAGAGAGAAAGAGCGAGAGAGAGAAGAGAGAGAAGGAGAGAGAGAGAAGAGAGAAGAGAGAGAGAATGAGAGAGAAGAGAGAAGAGAGAGAGAATGAGAGAGAAGAGAGAAGAGAGAGAGAATGAGAGAGAAGAGAGAAGAGAGAGAGAGAGAGAGAGAGAAGAGAGAGAGAGGGAGAGAAGGCGAGAGAGAGAGAGAGAGAAGGCGAGAGAGAGAGAGAGAGAGAGAGAGAAGAGGAGGGAGGGTGAAGTGCAAAAAACAAAGAAAAAGGAAAAGAAAGAATTCAATTTCCAGACACACTGCTTCTATATAGAAAACTGCCATATTGCTTGATGTGATTCAATTGGCATAATCATATTTAGCATATTTGGCTGGTCAATCTTCTTAAAACAGTTAACACATTGTCAAATATCACTCTCTCTCTCTCTCTGTTGGGATCCAGTGTAGAGATGTTGAGTCATGCAAACAGAATGATGATGGATAAAATAAATAAATATTTTTGAATCACTTTGGTCAACAAGGCAAAAATGTCCCATCTTCGTAAGTTATTCCAACACCTGATGGTTAAGAGAAGTACCTTGGACTCAGGCCCTAAAGGAGATCAAAGACAAGCAACATTGACCTTTTGTATCCAATTGAGAGATCATGAAATAAAGCTATAGTGGAGGAAAACAAAATGACTAATGGAGATGATGGAAGGTAAAAGAAGCTTTTTAACCTGACAGAAAACTCCTTCCAGACACCCTGCACTGATCTGAATAAGTTTAGGAGGTGTGACCTGCTGCAGAACAATGTTTATCAATGACCTTTTGTTGCTCAGACTGTTTTCTGGCATCATGAGTTTGATTCTCACAAGGTGATCCAATTGTGTAAGTAAGTTTTCTTTGTCAGCAGTACTGGTTTACCCAGATGCCATAGACTACCAGTACTTGTAGCTAGCCTCATTCCATAATACTGGAATATTAAATGTAATTAGTGGAGGTTTATATGCAAAGTTGAGGGATCTGGTAGGCTAATGTTTACCCAGTTGAATGTACAGGAGATGAAGAAACTGAGCAAGAAAAATAATGAAAAGTTCATCTTGGAACTTAATTTATAACTATCAGAATTTATTAGTCTTACTTATCATTTGTACTGTCTGAACAAGACAGGTGACTATTATTAGCAAACAGGTAGGCAGAGAAAAAGAGGACTTACTTTCATTAATGGCCAACATCAGGCACTCATAGGTTGTTTTCACTAATTCTTTACTGGCCTCACTGACTTTTCCAACAAAGAAAGTCTCATTCAAGTCGCCATGGAAACCCCTGTGATAAACGGTTACATCAACTGAAATAAACAAAGGTTAAATGCCAGAAAGATGACTTTTGTATCATTTTTGCAATAATGTCCCAGAAATAAGGCATGAACTCACTTCTACCAATAGTGGGTTTTTTTATTAGTTACCTTGACATTAGCTGAATAGTTAACAGAGAAGAGGTTGGAAAGTGAACATTTGAACAAATCGTTCTCATAATTACCTTGGCTGAAAAAGTAAGATGTTATTTGCATAGTCAACTTTGACTAAAGATATATATATTTTATATACATAATGATACTGAAAAGTTCTCAGCCAGACTAAGAACTTTTAAAAAAAAATCTGTTGTTTGGTCAGATTTTGAGAGGTGGTCCAGGTTGAGGACTTTTCTGACCAAATATTAGAATTCTTTTATATGTGTGTGTATGTAGGGGGAGGCTTCTTGGTTAGATCAACAAATTCTAGTATCCTATTACATATGTTAAGTTTGAAAAGACATCTGATTAATGGAATGAACTTAGACTCTCCAGATCTTAATACAATAGAACATTTTTTGAATAACTGAGTAATTTAAAAAAAAAAAAAAAAAAAAAAAAAAATCTTTTTCACTGTTTAAAAAAAAAATAAAAAAGTGACATGTATGTAAATAAATATTCATTACAATTTTTAACATCCTTAAATATAATGTATCACACATATATATAAGGGGTATTTTTTTTTGTGTGTATGTGTAACAGTTGAGGGGCAGTGTGCAAAAGACCCCATTCAAGTCCACAGATAAAAAGCTGACTACAAAACAATCCCCTTCTTTTCCTCTCTCTCTCTTTGTACAAGTTGGTGAGGGAGGGTGTGGTGAACTACAAAGAAAACCACTCCCTAAGGTGACACAATTCACAGTAACAACTAAACTGTATCAAATTTCAACACTCAGAATTTTGACATTTAACAAAAACGAGGGAGGGACAGCATTGTTATTGTGCTTTGGGAACTTTTGCAGTAAAAAAAAAAAAAAAAAAAAAAATTGGGTTGTAAATATTTATGAGAATAAAAAGAAGGATATCTTTCCTGAGGTGTTTATAAATTGTACACTACTGTTAATAATTGAACAAAGTATTTTAAATTACAAAATTGTATATGGATTAAACAAAAATTACTTACAATACATATTACTTATACAGTGTAACCCGGATATAAGAGAGTTGTCGGGACCGGAGAAGAAGTCTCTTATATCCGGTTTGGTCTATTTTGTTTAGGTAAGAATGGGCTCTAATTTGAGACCAGAGAAAATCTCTCTTATATCCAGGTTACACTGTAATACATTCCTTCATGCCATTAATTTGGACAGCACAGGTAAACTAGTAATTTAAATAAATATCTAAAGAAAAGAATTGTTAACTGCTGTAAATTTTTTGTGTATGTCTGTCCAGATTAAACTACAATATGGAACTATATCAGTTCTGATTTAGCATGTTTCAAAACTAATATACATGCCAAACTTTTAACAAAAAAAATAATTTTCTATTTATTTACATACATAAACCTCAATGTCACTCAATTATTTTCTAAAAAAAAAAAAAAAAAAAAAAAAAAAAATTAAAATGAAAACATTAAAAAATATACAGATAATCATTTTATTTAATAAAGGGTTTATCTGTTTTAAAATTACAAACATTTTTTCATGAAAGACAATAGGCTCTTTTTTCCTTACAAAAACAAATTTAACCTGTTTATTCATTTTGAACAAAAAAAGTGTGAAAAAAAAGAGGTGCAAAAGGAAAAAAAAAAAAAAAAAAAAGTTGGTAAATTATTCACATACATTTGAATCCAAGATTTGTAAAAAAAAAAAAAAGTTTTTTTATGTAGTAGTAACTCCTATTTTAGTGTTACATTACATTTTCTAAGTATATTTTAAATGCTGAATAAAAAATCCATTAATTATATATATATATATATATATATATATATATATATATATATATATATATATATATAAATAAACCACCAGTCTACAAATTTCCGGAGAGACCATTGAAAGTAGAAGACAAAGCCTTGAATTATATAAAGTCTTTCACCTATCTTGGTACCAAAGTCAACTACAGTGGAACTTTAGATGATGAAATCATGCATCGGATTGCTAAGACTACCAGTACTTCTGGCAAACTTCACCATCACTTGTGGAATGAGCTGGGTATTCGACTGGATACGGAAATTCGGGTTTACAGAGCTGTTGTACTTGCCATCCTTTTGTATGGCTCAGAGTCATGAGCTCCATACAAGTACCATATACACCAGCTGGAGGTTTTCCATAAAAGCTGTCTGCATGCCATCTGTGCAGTTAACCTTCAAGATAAGACATCTAACGTAGACCTGTTTAACAAATGTAATATCGGAGGAATTAAAACTTTTCTCATACAGTCTCAGTTACGGTAGACTGACCATGTCTTGAGAATGTCTGATGACAGGATACCCAAGATCCTAATGTACAGCTAGTTAGATCAGGGCTACAGGTGTGTAGGACGCCCATGGCTAAGATAGAAAGACAAGCTGAAGAGCAACTTGTCAGCTGTCAATATACCTCATAATGCCTTGGAGCGGGTAGAATGGAGATCAGCCTGTTTTAGCGGACTCAGCAATTTTCAATCTGTCTGAATCGTCTTCAAGAAACAAGATCTAAAAGGTCAGCCAATCTAACAGTGATCTCATCCCACAATCTTAACTCTTGCTCCATATGCGGCCTCCTTTGTAAATCACTAGCAGGTCTTAAGTACACTTAAGGTTATCGCACAAAATTTCATAACTGAATCAATTAAGTTGTCAGATCCTCATATGGCGAAACCGATGGAGAGTCCATAATATATATATATATATATATATATTTCAAACAGGTTTGGTTAAATAATTTAGACATATTATGTTGATTAGTTTTTGTTATGATCCTAGGGAAAATAAAAACTATTTGAAAGAAAATATTTTGGTATTTTTCTTAATTTTCTAATGCTACCAAGAAATTAATCTGCAGGCTTGAATGGATCACAATCTAAAATAATTGACATGATATGTCTAAATTATTTAACCAAACCGGTTTGAACGAAAATATGCTGCCTCTCTCTCTCTCTTACATTATATTAGGCTTGTCCCTGGTAACGCTAAAAAAGTGGTATACCCTGGAGAAAAAAGGTCCCCAAATCGATAAAAAAATTTTAACGTGTAAATGTTTATGTTAAAATTAAAGAGGGAAGACCAAAGTATTTTTTGAATATTTTTTCAGATTTTTTAATCCTTCCTATAAATTTTTAAAAATTCGTTTTTCTTGAAAAAAAAAAAAAAAAAAATTAGTAAATTCGATTTATCGGACATTTCTGCCCGAGTTTGTAAACAAAAAAAATCAAACTGAGTTCAAAAATCAATTAAAAATCAGTTACACTTTTTTTTTTTGTTATCTTAGGAAATTTAGAATGATTAAAGTACACTTAATGTAATTTGAAAGAAACATTACTTACTTTTTTTAGCAGAAAATTTTTTAATAGAGATATTTCCAACGTGGTACTTCAAGTGAGTGCGTGATTGAAGGGTGTTAATTGATGAGTGTCAATATATTGACAACTTATGTCAAGTGAATTTATCGTACGGTAGCGCAGAAGTGATGTAATTCGTTCTAATTTTAAGTGAACCTGGTTAGTAAATTTAAAAAAAAAAATTCAGTTTCAAATCTTTTTAACCTTACATTTGAGGAAAAATTTCTGAAGTAAAAAGAACTTGCTTCTATCAAGAGAAACAAGTCTACCTCATGTGACATTATTTCAAAGCTGTGCATCCATACTTTCGTTGGAGACGATTTTATATACAATTTTGGAATATTAAAAAATTATTTTAAAAATATCACTGGTTGTCAGATTTTAATAAGCTTTCAAATTTATGATCTTCAAAAAGTAGAGAACAAAATATGTCATTTCCATAAGGTTGCATAAAGCAACTTAATTTTAAAATATATTTTAAAATTTGACTTGTCATTTGTGTATTTAAAATAGAAAAAAAAAAAAAAAAAAAAAAAAAAAAATTATTGTAAAAATTCATTTTTCTTCAAATTTTTTTTTTTCAGATAAGAATTACCTTAGTATATGTTATTCAGAAAAGTCATAAAAAGCCTTTTTAATTAAATATTGTCTTAGTTTTATTGGGTTTTGTATGTTTACAATTGAGGTAAAAGTTTGGACAATTCTACTCATGTTTTTTACCAAAAAAAAAAAAAAAAAAAAAAAAAAAAACGATGATCTAGAATCTTCAGAGTCTTGTGCATTTAATAAAAAAAAAATCCAGATACAAAAATAAATTTTTGAAGTTTTCATAAAATTAAGTTTGGGAGGTGTAACATATATAAAAAAAAAATATTTATACCATAACTTTCAAAAAGACAAACATTTCTAAAATAATTTCATTCATTTGTGAATAAGTTCTGAAAGTTTCATAAAAATCCAACAAGTACTTGATTTTTGCAAGATTTTCCAAATCAATGTGTATTTTCCAATTGAAAATAGTGAAAAAAAAAAAAAAAAAAAATCTAATGCTAATATTACCTAATTTTTGACCTAAAAAAAAAAAACAAAAAAAAACGATTTTCAAACTAAATTTAAAATATGCTGCAAATGAAAAAAAAATTTTAAAAATAATTAAAAAATACCTTGGTCTTTCCTCTTTAATTTTAACAATCATTTACACGTTAAAATTTTTTTTTATCAATTTGGGGACCTTTTTCTCCATGGTATACCACTTTTTTAGCGTTACCTGGGACAACCCTACATTATATATATGTGTGTGTGTGTGTGTGTGTGTGTATATATTACAATGAATCTACTTTTCCTATGAATGATTCGTTGTAATATAAATTGAACTGCACCACATATTTTGTGTGTGTGTGTGTGTGTATATATAGCATCCTAAATGAATCTAACAATAGAAGACAACGATCGTGCTGTCCCTCCCAAGTCCAATGTACTGATGATTTGGTGGGGGGTGGAATGGGGTATGTTGATGACATAAGTATTCATAGTTGGGATAAGAATGATCTTGAACAGTAAGTCAGCATCCTCTAATCATGTGTTAAGATAAACCTTTCTGAAATGGAAACTATGATATGGTAGGGGAATAAAAACACCTTCCTGAATCCATCATAAAAGATGTCTAATTAGTCAATACTAAACATTTCAGAAACCTTGGTATATGGATCAATTATAACAAATTAAGTAGAGGAGAAAAAGAAATTGAACACAGAATCAGCTGTGCCAGAGGCAGTTTAACTCCCTAAACACTGCAAATTGCTCAAAAACCAAAGTATTAACCTGAAAACTTGAGCCATTTACTTGAATATCTGCATCAGATCAAGACTTTTTATATGGATGTCATTCATGATACAAAACCCATTTAGAAGTATTGCAAAGAACTGTACCAAATAACAGAAACCACATCACTTGAGGACTACCAACAGTGGCAACAACTAAAATGAATAGCATGTGAAACTTGAAGACAAAATAATGATGTAATTGATGTTGCCATTCCACAGTACTTCAAATAAAAGGTGGTTAATGTAAACAATACATGGCGCCAATATGTGAGGGATGTATGGTGAATGTGTTGTATGAGGATGACTTTTTTTTTTGCTTAGAAATTTCTTTCCAATATTAGGTTTGGTTTGTTTTATGGCATATCAACCTCAATGGGTCATTTAATGCTGACAACTTTTTTTTTTCCTGATAATATTTTTGTTTTGTAAAAAATCTATTTCTGTTAATATTTTTTTCCTCAAAAATGTATAACTGGTAATATTATTTTTTCAAAAACGTACAGCTGGCAACATTATTTTTTCAAAAACATTATCAGAGGCCTTGCTGTTGGACGTAGTTTATCGTCTTACCCAGGACGTGGATGTAGTTTATCGTCATACTCAGGACGCTCCAATATTAGGGTGTGTCTTCCGAGTTGCAGCATCTTGTAAGCCAGATAATACAGTATTTAAAAAAAAGAAGCTATTTATTATGTGAGGTACCATTTGACAAACACAATAAGAAAAGGAGGTTAAGTATGAAGTAACAACTCACCATTGACAATATCCCCATCTTTTAGGGGTCGCATATCAGGAATACCATGACAAATAACTTCATTAACAGAACTGAAAAAGTCAGAGAGAAAGATAAAATTTATGCCAAATTAACATTTTTTTTTAATGGCATTTTAATGGACAAAATATACTTTGCTTGACATCAGTATGACATTATCAACTAAAAAAGAAGAAACCATTTTCATTAAGCAAATGAATATAAATGCACATTAAACAGATATTTGCTCATTCAAATATTCCAGGTGTACATATATATATATATATATATATATATATATATATATAAAAAGGGGGAAAAACTATTTACTCATGGCTAAAAAAAAACAAAAAAAAAAAAACTTAAAAATTAATGCTCTTTGGAAAATAAGAGATGATTATCAAAGAGCATATTATATATATATATATATATATATATTTTCTTAATCGAAATCAGCCTGCATAGACAAACTAAAATTATGATAGATTATGCACACGAACACTGCTTGACTAGTCAAATGCATGAAGTTTATTTAACCAACAAGGATCAATACAAAAATAAAAATACCAGAATTTTTTTCTCCATTATCTTATTCTCTGATGAAGATTGAATAAAAGCAAAATGGGTTAGATTTATAAACGATTCCTATGTGCTCTTATGTGTGTGTGTGTGTGTGTGTGTGTATATTGTTGGTTACAACCCAAATAGGAATGACTGCAAAATACTTTCCCCCTTCTCTTTTATAGGCAAAAGCGCACAAATGCATGCTGGGATTTTTTTTTCTTCGCCAATAAAATAGGGCGGTTATCGATTTCATCTGACTTGGTTCCAGTCTGTCTTAAGTCAGAATACTATGTTCACTTGTTCAAACTTGCTCTTGTGAGTCAACCCCAATTCTTACTTCGTGAACTTTTTGCCTTATTACTGTGAATTTGCCTTGCATATACTATTTGCAAAAAAATACCATAAGAATGTATGCCATTATAGAGAATGTAGAACAACAGAACTGAAATACCAGCCTGCATGACAGAGAGAAAAAAAATCTATCAGTTGTATGAGTAAAAGTGATTGCATTGAAAACTAAGACCAAAGACATTGAAACTGAGCTTCATTGGAGAAAGAAAATCTGTGATACATAATGAATAAGTAGAGACATGCTGGTGCTAATGCAGATGAAATCGCATGCCAGGTGTACATATGGATACACATTGATGCTAAATGTTAGCATCCAACACTGGATCTAAATCCCACCTTCCATGGAACTGATCCATTAAGCCAGACAAGATTACTGATGGCCATTTTTGTTAGACTGAAAAATAGAGGGTGCTGAAAAGTTCTTGACCTGACCTAATTCCCCAAATCTGACCAAATATTAAGCATTTTTATATATGATTGAAACACATTTTTTGCCCATGGTCTTGAGCAATACACACGTTATTGAAGGATTGCTGACAAAACACGTACGTGTATGCACACTCCTATATGCATTAACATGCATAAGGCCTACTCAGTGGTTGAGATAGTTTGTGCTGAAGCCGAAGCCAATATCAAAATTTTAAAACTAATTTTCAAGACGGGCAGAAAAGATTTGGAACATAAATTTTTATCACTTCATACTAATCAACATACTTAAACTTTCCTTTTTATTAGAAACATTATTTTTAGTGAGTGCGTGTCTGAGTAGACACTGCTGTTTTTTTTTTTTTTTAAGCATTTCACCCCAAGCAAGGCTGGAAGCCACTAGCACGCAATGGGTTACAGAGGATTTGGAGCGAGAGCAGATAGGAGTGATAGAGGAAAGGATGAGGAGAAGGATAGTGGATAGATCAAGGCAACTGGAGATGTCAATTGACATTACATTTGAATAGTTGGAGATTATAGCTATCAGGGAAACTGGAATAGGGAAGGGAGTTCCACAGGTGAGAGGTATGAGACGTGAAGCTATTGGAGTAGAAGAGATGGCTACATTTAACAGTTTCAATAGTGAAAGGGTGAGAGCGGGATGCCAGCCTCGTAGGACGCTTGAATTCATGAAGTCTGGGAACCAGCGAAAGCAGCTCATCTGAGCAATTACCATGAAAGTATTTATAAAAAAGACAGAGAGAAGTGGCAGCATGTTTGTGAGAGAGCGACTGCAGACGAGATGCCAGATCAGGGCCAATTGCATTGTATGTCCGTCTCTGGATCTTATCAAGAACCCCGAGGCAAACAGAAGGGGCTCCAGACCATATATGGCAGCAATACTCCATGCTTAAAATAAAAAATAAACATGAAATTGACATCTACCATCCTAGAAAATTAAAAGTAAAAAAAAAAAGAAAGAAAAGAAAAGAGTACCTCTTGGTAGAAATTGAACCTACATTCCCTTCTATCTGGGAAATATAGACACTGATAAGTTTCAACAAGAGATGTACATTCTTAAAAGGGAATAATTGATTTTGCTGTATGGTCCACCCATGGCAGAAATGGTACTAGCACATTTAGCTAAAAAGATGTTCCCAAGATAATGCAAGTTCAATTCCTACTGAGAGGAATGACTTATTTAGGACCGTAGATGGTAATAATAAAAGATGGTGGGGGACAAACATCTTCACAATAAGATGAAGTGTCAAAAAGATGCAACAACCACATGATAGTGCTTTTTTTTTCTTTTTTTTTTAACTTCTTTCATTCCTTGGCAATGTTTATTCTTTTAAAAAGTGATGATTAGAATTGTAATAAAACCTAAACATAGGAAGTGAATTTATATATTTTCTTTATACTTGAGAATTTACAACAAAAATAATAAACATTATTAGATTATTTAGTGGAATGTTTGGCAAAATATCAGCTAATTGCCAATTGATTTAAACTTTATAAAATAGCAAATAATGAGGATTTCTTTATAGTTGGTTCACACTTTTTAATTTAGTAAATGTTTATAAATAAAAACTGTTTTTACATTCATTTCTTTATGAATTGGTCATTGATAAATATTGCATTGCATTTGTTCTAATTATATTAGTTTTTGCAATGCTGTAATTATAAAATTCTTGTAAATAAACTAATAATGTTTAATATTTTTGTCGTAAATTCTCAAGAACAAAAAAAAAATGTATAAATTCCCTTTCATATGTTTAAGATTTATTCTAATTCTAAACATTGCTTTTTACAACAACCAATGCTGCTGAAGAGTGAAGATAGTTATAAAAAAAAAGAAAGAAAAAAAGCAAAAAGAAAAGTGTTATGAGAAAAAACGTTTTTTTGACACTGTCTCTTATTGTGGGCATGTTTATCCATGTTTGCCAAAAACAGGACGTCTAATCAAACGTGTGTATCTACTAAAATTAACATAAGCATTGGATTAAAAGGAAATCCATTAATTATTTAAATTCCTGTTGAAGTTGTAAAGCTTTCACTTTATCTGTATAAACAAATGGATATACAGATTATATTCTTATAATCAGTACAAGAACTGAGGGGAAAAATGTTAACTTTTCTATATGTTATGAAAATAATAACTTCATTATTGAGAAAGAAACAAAAATAAAACCACCTAAAATATCAGATCTTGCCTTTGTGTAAAGCATGGACAATACATTTCATTATTTCAAAAAAGACCCACATTGCATTACTAATTCAGTATCTGTCTATATTTCTGAGATGAGGTATGATGTACATTTACATTATTCGGACTATTGTCCTCATCTTTGTCACCATATTTATTGTTTTGGCCGTTGTACACTCCAGCCTTCTTCAGGTGGTTGGAATGTCGAACTGAACCCTTTATTTCGCTCACTGGGGTAGACTGTTCTAGTTCCATGTGCCATGTTTAATGGATGTCAATTATCTCCTGTTAATTTCCCTCTGAAAGTTCTCTACTGCCTTAACTGAACTTAAACTAACTGAACTCACACTCTTTGGGTCCTGTCACTGGATCTAACCAGCACCTTTATCCACTGTTCCATGTGTCTATGAAGACATCTGTGTATGAATTTCTGGGTATTATAAACCTAATGTCTTCAGCAACCATTTAAAAAAAATTTTTTTAAAAAATAAAAAATAAATAAATAAATAATCATTGCTATTGGTAACTAAAGTTGCCTTAACAGATCCCTCCATATTTTGTGACTGTCTTTTTGCCACCTATCCATAGTTGATGAAATCAAGGCATCTTTTTATACCACCACCATCACCACTATTGCTGTTACTGTTGCAAAAGTTGAACAATTTTCAGAGTATTCATGATTGTCTCAATTTTTGAACATAAAGAAATGAAGGTAGAAGGAATAGAGAGAAATTGGATATCAGACTTAAATTGAATTCTGGCTGGTACATCAAATTGAATAATAGATTTGTCACAAGTCATTGCAACTGCTTGGAGGTCAGAGTTTTCAAGGGAGACACGCAGCTACTTGGAGATCAGAGTTTTGAAAGGAGACATGCAGTTGCTTGCATCAAAGTGGGTGTATCTGCTGAATTAAAAACACGAGCTTCTTTAAAAAAAGAATCTACAGGAATCATGTAACTTTTGAGGCTTTTAGGTTTATACCATGTCTCTTATTTGCTATTTGTCTCCATGTTTAAAAAAAAGGTAGAAAAACATTTTACAATCTTAAGTAGTATTAAAACTATTCCCCTATCCTTTGATTAAAAAGACGACATGCACAGTCAAACCTCCTACAATGTCATTGTTGATTATTGCTGATGTCAAGTGCTTATTATCATTATCTATGGCAGAGTAAAGTCAAAGAAAAGCACAAATGCCAATGAAATAAAATCTAGAAAATTAATTAATTTTAGAAAAGTATTTTGAATGTAACGAGCAAGGATTGAACTCAAAATTTCTAGCTTACAAGATTTCTACTCCAAAAACTAATGATCGATTGTCTGTTTAATCAACTCCTTATGGGGCATTTAATACTGAAATTTAATTTTCTTGGGAGTTTGGAAGTAATAAAAATGTTATTCTGCTTTCACAATTGAATACATGGTAGATGATACTCAGCTTTTGTGCATATACATGTTTGCGTGGACATAATTACCAGAATTAATGTGTGTTTTATGTTGTGATTTTGTTGAAGCTATAATTTGGAATACAGTTTAAGAAATTGTAGAATATTATATGGATTAATATCATGAAAGTTCTTTCATGTTGATTGTTTGGTAGTATTTTAAACAGATTTGGTTGAAGTTGCTACAATTTGTTAGTATGTGTGTATTGTTGGTAATTTAACTATAAATATGTATTGTTGGTAATGTGGACTCTTCCACAACAAGCTAGTTAACCCCTGCTAGGAAATGCATTATTCCTGTTATAATTTTTTACCATCACAATCTTACAAATATATAACAAGTATTCATTGGTCAATCACCTTCAATCTAGCTTGCTGATTGGTCAGTTCCGACCAATCAAACCGCCTGCACGCAACCAATCTGTTTTCCCGCTCAATATGCTTGGAGCCTCCGACATGATAGACGACCATTATATAGGCAGAACACGTGTGGGCTCTCTGAGTTTCTTTTCATTCATCTCTCTCTCTCGCGCTCCTCATTCCTTGCTACCAAGTACCAAGATGTAATCTTCAAGAACTCCCGTCTTAGCCATTGTGGTCAGACGTTAAAGACCATTACCAATTCACGCAAGTACGAACTCTGAAATCTCTTCTGAACTTTTACCAACTTGTACAATACACAATTCCAAATATGCTAAAGAAACTTTATTCTTCTAAATTACAGTTTAATATTACTTCCTTTTAATATGAACTCGGGTACAACTATTACCTAATCGAAGGGACACAACTCTGTCCTACCTTTTCAGTTCGCATGCATGTATATCAAATATTAATAAATTCAATTGTTGTTTTGAAACAAGATGTTTATGAATCTTTATTATTCTCTATCTTGTATTAATTGTTGTGGATGGAAGATTATTGAACACACACAATTTCAAACCTTCTGATAAATCCTCTCCAACGCACATCACACCCATCCGCAACAGTAATTGTTTTATATAAAAAAAAAATGTATTGCTGGTATTTTTACTCCAAAAATGTATTTTTATACTTTCGTAGGGTTTTACTTTTGTTTGGGGGAGGGGTCACTATTTGTCGATAACTGACAACCTAACAGGTGCTACCATCTCAGATCAGGCTGATCCTTGGAACAATAACAATTAAGAGATGGTTCCAAGCTCCTCAAAACCTTCAATCTCCCAATCAGAGGTCTTGCTGCCAGGCGTAGTTTATCGTCATACCAAAGACTATTTTGAAGGTAACAGACCAAAATCAAGTCATGAACAAATCTCTTTCATAGAGTTGTAGTTGTTAACATTCTGATTCATAGGGGGTCAGTTTATAACTTTATAACAGTAGAAAATTGATCACCCACTTTACGTTCAGTAGAAAATTCTATTAGTACTAGTTGACTCATGTCATCAATTAATTATGTAGTAATTCAATGTGGGAGATAAGTTTATTACTTAATAACAATAGAAAACCGATTCCCCACTTTATGTCCAGTAGAATCTTTTAATATTAGACTCATGCTGTAATAAATGATGTCATATTTTATCAAATTTGCATTTTTTACGTTTTTTTTTTCCTTTTTAAATATATTTGATCAAATTATTCTTTTACACAGCACTTTCTTGGAAGTGGTCTTTTCATTTTTTTGACTTTATAAACATCTTGGAACAGGCTGTCATTGTCAAAATAAAGATAAGGCATTGTCAGATCAAAGGAAATAATTAGTATAACAAAAAAAAAAAATTTCACTTAAACCTATCCATTTAGCTGCTTGAAAACCAAATAAAGAAGTCATTTCAAAATAAGACTAACACTCGAATCTGATAGAAAAAAAAAAAAAAACTTGATACAATATGTCATTTGTTACAGCACGAGTCTAATATTAAAAGATTCTACTGGACATAAAGTGAGGAATCGGTTTTCTATTGTTATTAAGTAATAAAGTGATCTCCCACATTGAATTACTATGTAATAATTGATGACATGAGTCAACTAGTATTAATAGAATTTTCTACTGAACATAAAGTGGGTGATCAATTTTCTACTGTTATAAAGTTATAAACTGACCCCCCATCAATCAATGTCAAACAACTACAACTATGAAAGAGATTTGAGCTTCTGAACAATGTTGAGTATATTAAAAATTTTGTATTTGTAGTTTGTCTTATTCAAGATAAGAAACAACCAGTTGTGCCTGAAATGAGGACAAGCTATGTCAAACATTTACCAAGAAGAGGTTGTGGCCTTAGTGCCATTTGATTTGGCCATCTGTAAAAGAAAAAAAAAAAACAAAAAAAAACTATATTATTTATACTTACGTACAACATGATTTTGGAAATTCATAATAGTTAAGAGGTGATGGGTAACATTCACGTTCTACACAAGCCTGGAAAGAGAAAAAAAAAAATATATTTTTAATGTGGTAAACAGAAGAAAAATGTGAAGATATATTTAAGAAACAAGTTTTGTTTTTTTTAATATATGAATTGATTGATTTGGCTTTTATGGCTTATCAATCATTTGTGGTTTGTTTAAATCAGAAGCATATTTTGGATTGTACAAATAATTAATTTTTTCTAAGTGAATATTGCATTATTTTTTTTTTAAGATTACAATAATTTTTCCAGTTCCACTATTTAACCAATAGCTGGGGGTACAAAGAGATTCATACCTTTCCCAAGGATATTTTATGCATAAGTGAATGCAACAAACCCAACTGGAATTTGAACTCGGCACTCTGATTTTTCATTTCAAGCTGCTATAGATTACACCACCCACACATCCAACATATGGGATGGAGGTGATTCTGAAAAAACGCTTTTAAGTAATGAGTTTCAACATTATCTTTATTTACATCAAAGGTTGGAGGTTTTTTTGACATTTAACAATGCTTCAATACAATGGCGTTATATTTCATCACAGAGACAGTTTACAGAAAACTGATTTTTACACACACACACTATATATATATATATATATATATATATATATATATATATATATATTTTTTTAACTTAAATGTTTTTAGTGGAGTGATAAAATCTGTTGGATTAATACATAAAAATATTCATTGCCACTTTAAAAGAGTGTGTGTCTCTCTCTCTCTCTCTCTCTCTCTCATATATATATATGTAGATAGAGATATCTCCACTTTTCTGCCTAAATTTGAATTTGAGCAAAGTATTAGATTGGCAACAATGTTTCGTCATTTTGTAAATAAAATGGCAAGATGTAACAGTGAGTTCTAGGCCAGGCATGGCCAACTTTTTTCGAGAAGTGGACCATAGGAGACATGGCTCATCCTCAGGTGTGCTACAGGTACTAATTTAGAAGATTCTGCAGAATCTCATGCAAAGGAGGTAACTCTGTATTAACGATTAGCAATTTTGGCTGTGGAGGCCCATATATGTCAAAAAAATTTGTTTTTACATATAGTTTATTTTAAGAAATTTCTCATTTTCATTTACTTCAGAAACTGTTATAATAAAAAAAAATTTAAATGAGTTTTAGTATATTAGTAGATACAAAATAAGCTCATTTTATTATAAAAAATAAAAAAATTTAAAACAATATATTATGAACATGAATTTTTAATAAATACGATGAATAAATACCAATGAATGAAGATATATTAGTAGAAATAAAATAGGTCATTTTATAAAAAAAAAAAAAAAAAAAAAAAAAAAAAAATATATATATATATATATATATATATATATATTTATACTAATATATATTCAGTATATTAGTAGAAATATCAGTTTTTTAAAAAAAGTTTAAAAAAAAATATATATATATATATATAAAAGAAATATGTTATAGTGGTTCCAACGAGAGAAAAGTATATTAAAAAGAAGAGGGGTGCCATAAACGTTTTTGGTTGTAATGTGGATGTATTGAGAAAAATAAAATACTTTGTTTTTATAAAAACGTGTTTCTGGTCTGCAACCGTCTTCAGGTGAAAGTGGAGATTTTTACATATTATTAAAAATAATTAATTTTTCTTCATGTTCAATATGGAATATTCTCGATATGAGACATTCTGTTTGTATATATATATATATGATTTTTTTTTTTTTTATAACAATTCCTGAAATAAAGGAAAATGAAAAATTTCTTAAAATAAACACTACATAAAAGCACAAATTTATTTTGACTCTCATGGGCCTCTGCAGCCGAAATAGTTAATCGTTGATACAGAATTACCCCCTCTTGTATGCATATTAAAAAAAAAAAAATAGAAGGGAAGTAACTCGGGTGGTTTTGATTTGTTTCTTCCCAATTCGTACAAATTTTTCTTTGTATTTTTCTTTCATTATGATTGAAAAATTTATGTAAAAAAATAAGATAGATTTCACTTTTATTCAAATCGTAGATTTTATTATTCTGATATATAAATTAGTGCCAAAAATATTTCCCCCGAAGAAAAGAATCATTGTAAAAGTTTATTTTGAAAACAAAAGATGTGGATAGCCACCAATATTTTAACCCTTTGAGCCCTGTGTTCCTGAACAGTTTTAACCCTTCTGCCTGAGCTCCTTAGTCAAAATTCACAAATAATTGGTATGTGATGTTTCACAGTAGTGAGACATGGTTAACCATATTCTTTATGTCCTAACAATAATGACTACTATGTCTATTATCAGTTGTTATAAATTTTCACTGACCTCATGAACAATCCTATCAATCTCATCAGTGGTCACACCAACTCCTATTGCACTGGCTGCTATATCCAACACTTCACGCCCAAGCTGAAAAAAAGAGAAAACAAAAAAGAATCAATTCAGACACATATTAAAAAAAAGAAAGAGTGGCTAACAAAATGATTTATCTCAACATCAGAGAAATGGAGGAGGGGGACTATCTCAATATCTGTTGTTGCTCTCTCTATCTCCTGCTCAATGTTCTCTTCATTCTAACCTTTGCTTCATTCAGGTACACATATCAGATTAGTTTAATAATTAGGCAGGAATGCCTATGTTGTATAGCCCCTCAGTGAGGGTGGTCTTCGTCTCTTTCACCTTCTCTCAGCTGGTGATTGCTAGTCAGTTTGGGTTCAGAGATGAAAGAACTTCAACACAGGGAATTTTACTTAACTAGTTTATTAACATCTACGTATACATCTTCTAACTAGCCAGTGGGGTTGCTCTCCCTCCATTGGGAAGCCGTTTCAGACAGTAAAGTCAACATGTCTACATTTCTTGATGTAGAACAAACAACTCCCAACAACAAAAATCTTTCTATATCTCTATCATTCCCACACTTGTTCAGCCAATCAAAATCAACTTCCTTATTTTGTCTTCCATCTAACCTCAAAGGTCAACCACAGGAATCCCAAGCTGAGATACCATTCTCCTTAAAAAAATAGCCTGCTAAACTATTATTTAACATAGCTTACCTAATCAAAAAAAAAAAAAAAAAAAAAAAAAAAAACATACATTTATGAATTTTATTTCACCTATATTACTCTAAAAGTCTCTCTACTACTTATTTCCCCAAAAACTATTACAAGTGTAATTTCTTAAAAATGTAGCTGAACTTTGTTATGATGGCTTCCTGTAGCCTAATTGGTAAAGCACAATTGGCTTAAAAGTGGTTCCCATCATCAAAAAAAAAAGAATACAATTTCACTTCCTGTGAAGAGAGGTGGAATGTCTATGTACTTACTAAATATGTTTATAGTCAATAAGAAATTAGAGATAATCAAGGAAAGGAACTTACCTTGCATGCTACTCTCATTCCTTCTTGTTCTTCTTCATTTAGTATCTTTATACTCGTTGTTTCTTTCATCTGGCGTTCAGACAGGGGAATTCCTGTTCAAAGATCAAGATATTAACAGCATTCAGGAGATTAATGAAGCTACAACTGATGCTCATAAAATAAAATTTTTAAAAACATCTTAAATATTTGCAAATATTTTGATGTTAAGAATGAATTACAGACAGCAGAGAAATCTAAAAACAACAAAATTTTAAATAGAAAATAATTGTTAAAAATACCCCTTTAAGAGCCGACTCTAGGTGCGTCATCAGTGTTTTTGCTTCCATGTCACTAGAAGTTCTGGGTCTAAATAAACAACAGACTTCTTCGATGGGTGACCCGACCGAATATGATTAGTATTCAGCCCGCACCCAGAATAAAATTTGCTACTAGCTTTAGGACGCACTTTATATAAGTTCCCCCAGAAAACAGCAACTAATCAAGACTTCACTTGGGCTATTCGATGTTATAGATCAGGTATGCTTGGTTGTACTGATCTTCCTACATGTGGCCAAGACAGGGTGTTTTTTGGAAGAAGAGAAGAAAACAAACCTCTCTCTCTCTCTATATATATATATATATATATATATATATATATATATATATATATATATATATATATATATATATATTAATAAAATAAAAACAATTTATTATTTTGGCTTGTCTTACAATTTACTTTTCTTTCTTTTCCTCCCCTTTTAAATTCTTTATTATATCTTATTTGTTTAGTCTTTCTCTTTTTATAATTTTCCTTTTGATTCTTATTTTTTTTCTTAACTACACTTAACCAAATGTTTACAATAGAGTTATTAAAATGACAGACTATTTACAAAAAAAAACAAAAAACAAACAAAAACCTTATATACGGTATGAATAATTTGGGATATTGATTGATACTCTAATAAATTCCATTTAAAAACTAAGAGAAATAACATCTAACTAAAATTACTTTAAAAAAAAAAAAAAAAAGAAAAGACATTTACATTAAATACTAGTTAAAAAAGAAAACATAACGTGTAAATTTTAGTTAAAATAAGTTACTCCAAAAACATTATCCTTAACGGAAGAAATTTGTTTAAAAACTAAGAGAAATAACATAATTAAAATTCTTAAAATAAATTAATCAAGATATTTATTTACATATTGAATAATAGTTAAAAGAAAAAATAGCGTGTAAATTTAGTTAAAAATAAATTACACCTAAAAAAAAAAAAAATTATCCTTAAAGGAAATAGATAAAAAAACGAGTAAATATGACAAAAAAAAAAAAAAAATAAAAAAAAATAAAGTGAAAAAGAATTTTTAGTAAGGGAGGCAAATCATGCTTTCTTAGTTGTTGAAGAAAAAATTCTAAATATAGAACAGGAAAATCAATAATGAAAAAGGATGTAGAAAATGAAGGGCCACTGAAGCTCTTTTTATTGTAGTTGTTAGAATCATGACATCACATCTAATCTTCTTCAATACAAAACGTAGAGTAATTCGACAAATAAGACAAAAACTCCAACAAATTGTTAGAAATCTTTAGTTAACTCCCTTAGTACTACTAGTTATGAGAGATAGCTTTGTAAAAGTTATAGATTTCTGGTATCTCCAGTTGATCATGTGATTAGCGTTAATGTAGTGTAGTAAAACAGAGTTATGCCCAATTTCAGGTACGATCAGACGATCCTGGACTGTAAACTTGTGACACTTGCAGGCGCATTTCGGCACTCCCAGCTTTAAAAATGGGGAGGGGGGATAGTTGTAGTGGTCACAACAGTTTGTAACTTTAAAGCAATTAATGAATTTTTTTTTTAATCCAACATCACTATGTTATATTTATTAGGTAGACATGTTTGAGTAGACATCCTGTTTCTTTTTAAACAATGAAATTAATGTCTATTGAGATCAAGAAGCCCTACAAAAGAAAATACAACACCTGATAGAAATCAAACTTGTATTCTCTTTTTCCAATCTTGGAAATAACTATTAAGTTAAATGTGGCTTACCATTAGGCTATGGGAAGCCATTATAGCAAAGTAGGATTTTGTAAGATTTTTTTTCAAAGTGTATATATATATATATATATATATATATATATGAAAATCTCCATTCAAACAGGTGTATCCATTAAATATAACATTTATAGTAAAAAAAACTAGTGGCTTGTCTAAATTATGAATTCTGATTACTTCACTTTTCATCCTTATCATGTAGATTTTAATCTTAAAAGCTCAATTCATTTTACATTCTGCAACATTATTTGGAAATTAAGTTGTAGTCTCTGATGAGATTTTTAGTTCTTGCTGAAAATTCTTCCTCTTAAGAAATTCAGACACTATTATATCCACTACTAGCTGGTTTAAAAGTATATAGGGAATTAGATTAGGAAGAAAGTAATTAGATTTAATGCCTTCATGCCAAAAAAAGTTAAGTTATTCTCTTGACACTGCTATTATTGTATACACTTTTGACTCCCGCGGCAATGTTTATTTATGAGATTATAAAAATACATGAACCAAGTACACATGATAATATTTACCTTTTCTAAAGATTTATTGCCAAACTATCGACTTTTTGACACTTTTTTTTTTATGAGCACAA
Source organism: Acanthosepion pharaonis (assembly GCA_903632075.3). Taxonomy (NCBI): domain Eukaryota; kingdom Metazoa; phylum Mollusca; class Cephalopoda; order Sepiida; family Sepiidae; genus Acanthosepion; species Acanthosepion pharaonis. The sequence goes on from CAHIKZ030000936.1 coordinate 431,860, forward strand.
AAGTTAAACATTACTGATTTAACTTTGACTACTTTGTGTCCATGGTCAAATTGGTAAGGTATTAGCTATGTCAGAGTGAAAAAGACAAGATGAAAGTTCTAATACTCCTATTAGTCTATTTCCATGCTGAACACCCTTTCCACTGCATTTCTATAGCATTTTTGTCTGGCTGTGCTGGCCCATTTTGGGAAAAATAAGAAATTATCATTTACTGGAAATAAATGACTTTATAGTCAGGTGTTGGCTTTTTGGTTTCAGTCAGATTCTCTGCAGTACAAACTAAGCTAAACAGTATTCTCAATACAAAATAAGATTAAAATACATCACAAAACAGTTCATACTGCATGCTAGTATCATACTTATTATAAAACCCAGGTTGCGTGTGTGTGTGTGTGTGTGTGTGTGTGTCTGTACGTTTATATATTGGATTGGATTTTCCTACATTTTTCAACCGATTTCAACAAAACTTCACAGGACTATGTAAAATTACCTTGCACAAAAATTGGAAAAACAATTGTTTTTGCATGAAATCAATTTGAAAACACAATTAAAAGGCATCGCAAGAATGAAAGGGGGACAACTCATATCAAGTTATACTTATTATAAAACCCAGGTTGTTTGTGTGTGTGTGTGTGTGTGTTGTTCGTTTATATATGGGATCGGATTTCCTACATTTTTCAACCGATTTCAACAAAACTTCACTTTTTTTTTGGCAGGTAGTGTTTCTTATTGTCTTGCACACTTTTTTCTTTATTTTTACATTCAGAATACTTTAAAAATTTCATTTACAAGACAATTGTTTATAATAAAATTCTATTCAATCGGTAGACTCATAACGATTGAAAAACAATGTTTTTGTTTGACCAATTCGTAAAAAAAAAAAAAAAAACAAAAAACAAAACAAATTAAGACATGCGTGTCCGTCAACCTTAAACAATAATCATTGTCAATTTAATTTTTCAGTCTTTATGATGGTCGATACTTGATCTATCTCTTATTGTTACATCCCCGGGCAACGCCGGGCTCTACTACCAGTATATCTATATTGGTTTGGAAACAGCACTAAGAACTAGTCTATAACACTATTGCTAGAGACTGACATCTCACTGTGTCTTGAAAGTGTGTGCCCATGTGTGTGTAAGGCAATGTAAATTTCATAAAGATGTGTATGCATGTCAACAGCAGGAGTGTTAAATGCTATGTAATATCAAAGTTTTATTTAAATATTTAAAGCTGTAGCATCAGATAAATGTGGTCTTATATTTACCAAACTTATCTGCTATCTTGTCCAACATTCACTCATTGAATATCGAACTTTAGAAATTAAAAAATAACCATTTTTTTTGTTATTCATTTTCAAACTGGTCTACTATGATCTTTATAAATAAGCCATTATTCTGTTGATGGATTTTATAATTAAATTTCTTAATTATTCAAAAAAGAGAATTTCTTCCATGTAATTGATAATTTGGAGGTAAAGGGAAATAAACAAAGTTAACATTTTGAAGTTGTGTATTTTGAAGAACTAACAAACCTGAATTTCAATTTCTGAAATATTTATTCTGTAAATTGTTTATAAAAATAAAAGGATTTGATTTGTTTAAAAGGTTTTTTTATTTTTTTTAATTTAATTAAGAAACAAATATTTGCGAACAGCAAGAATATATGGAAAAAAATAAGAATTCCTTTTCTACACTAAATTTAATGTTTGCAATGATACCCAGCATTGCGTGGGGTGGGTCCCTTTCTTTTGTCCAGAAATAGTTTGAGAGATTTATATACATATACAAAATGGTGTTACCAAAATTTTCAGAATTATTTCACTTCAATGGGGTTAAATATTTTCATAGTCATTTGTACATGTAGGTTTTGCAAACATGAGGATATAGTAATCTAATGGTCACAGGTTCAAGTCACGATTAAGGATTGAAAAGTAAAGAAGAAACAAGTACAATAAACTGAAAGAAAGGAAAAGGGTTTAGCCTGCCCAATGTTAGGTATCATTGCTAGTAAAATATAATAAAACCATCAAGAATAAAAGCAAAATTGATAATAAAAACTGACAGTTACCTTCTGGATGCTTTGCATAGTCTGGTCGGGGGATGTATTCAGGCACAATTCTCCTGGGACTCTAGAAAAGAATTTAATTTTCAAAATTTATTTTACAATTATAAGAATCAGAATCTAAAACAAGATTAGGTGAAAAATAGAATTCATAAAGAATATTTACATTATTAACAATTAGCCTAATATCCTCATCTTTGTTGTTATTATCACAACATTTCAGCCTTCTAAGACTAAGAATTATTATTTACACTATTGTTGTGGCCTGTTAGGGGCCAGAAAGAAAGACACAGAAAGAAGAAGGTAGGTTAAACAAATATATTGAAATAACAGAACATATATACAAAATAAGAGTGTTATTAGTCAGCAGATAGAAGTGTCCGTCCGAACTGTCAGGTTACACTGAGTTCTAACTGCCCACCTAGGAAGTATTGCAGGTTAGTATTTATGAAGGGAGAGTTCATTCTAATGTAGATAGGTCACCATAACAACTATTTGGACTAATATCCTCATCTTTGGTGTTATTATCACAATGTTTCAGCCTTCTAGGACTAAGAATTATTATTTACCCTATTCAGACTAATATCCTCATCTTTGTTATCATTATCAATGCCACAGCCATTGTGCCTGCCAAGATATGGGTAACCTTCAGGAAGTTTTGAAGAAGGGCACAATGGCTGAAACATTGATAACAACAAAGATAAAGATGTAAGTCTGAATTTAAATAATGGTAAGTCTGAATTTAAATAATGGTAATTCCTCATCCCAAAAATTCAGACAGAAATTACCGAAGACATTGAAAACAAGAATTTTATACTGACAATTCTTTATTTTCCTTGAAGACTTGACAATTTTTTTTTTTCATACAAGCAAACATTCTTAAGACAATGATGCACAAAGACACCCTAAAAGAGAAATCACCAAATTTGAATAAAAATCAACATAAAATTGACAGGCAATATTCACTAATAGATGTGTGGGGAGCGTAATGGTTATTGGTGCAGAAATTGGAATCAGCAAACCAAGTTCAAGTTTAGGTATAGTCTGTTGCATTCATTTTCATTTTATGGACTCATGCCTTTGGGAAAAAACTGGAGTTCATCTCTTTCTTTCCCAGCCATTGAATAAAATGTGGAATTTTTAGTTCCAATCTAAAAGAATGACAGCTAAAAACATCCCCTCTCCAAATTTATAGACAAATCCTACACAGAGGCATGCTGGGATTTCTTCCTAAGCAATAAAAATGGACCACTTCTTGGCCATATTTTTGTTCTTTGTTGTCTTGAAATCGGAACAATCACTCAATTGTAGCCCTTTTGTGTGTGAACATAATTCTTACTTTGTGAACTGTTACTTTTCATAGTTTTGACTTACATATATGTTGTTTGCTTCGTATTACTTTGAGAACTTTGCCAATTCTTGTTTGTTAAGTGTTTTGTCAATTATACTTAATCATGGCCAATTACTCCACAAGAGTAGACTGGGTTCTCTAGCCTTTGGTGGATGCCAGTCTAGGAGAAGGAAACAAGAGATAAGCCTCTAGTCCTATTCAAAAGACCAAGAAGGAGTGTGAACTGGATGACAGGTAAATCTATTTATTTCAAATCATGTCATTCTACTGTAAGTCAAAATTTTTAGTTTCAATTTGGGCTTGTGGTAGTTGGCTTAAGAAATTTTGGATTTTTACATTTGGAATAACTTTAGCTTATTTAATTGAAGTATAAAAATTATTTTATTTGAACTTACTAGATTATATTGTTTTCATAGTAAAAACAGTTTTTGTGTGAAATTCACTAAATAAATATAATTTAGAAAACTTAGTCTTGTTACTTGGAAACTAATTTAGTATTCTTCTCTATAAAATTTTTATTCATCAAAGCAAATGCACTAACAATCAACTTTATTTTTGTGGAATCTGTATTTGGTTCTAACAAATGAAAAACATGTTGAATTTTTACCATGCTTCATATAGTAAAATATAAGATTTTAATTTTACTTGATTTAAAAGAAAGAATTTATTAATTCTATTTTTCTAATTTTTCTTATTACAAATGTTACAAAGTCTCTCCCAAGAAAATTAATTTTGTTTAATGTTTTGTGATGTTTTTTAACATTTCTTCTGGAAAATTTTCTTTGCCGATTCTCTTTTTACACTGCAAAATTTATTTAAAAATGTTATTGCTACATGAAGTTAATTTAATTTTTTCTCTATATTTTTATTCATAACAAATATATTGATGATAAAATTTGATATTTTTAGAAGTAATTTATGTTTTTTTTTTAAAAAGATATTTAAAAAAAAAAAAAAGAAAAGAAAAAAAGAAGCATGTTCAGTCTTAGTCTACCATTACAAAACATAAAATAGAAGTAAACGAAATTTTATACAACATAAATAATGAAACGTCTTTTATTAAGAATATTATGTAAAGTTAATACGAAATAATTCAATAAATTTAATCCAATATTTTTAGATATTGTAAGGATGTATTAAAACAGGATCTTACTCAATAAATTCAGTGCCAGCATTTTACCAGGCAAAAAAAATAATTATTCACTGAGGAGAAATTAAAGAAGTATGCTGAATTTTAGTTTAGTTTACCCTTAAAAAACATAAAATATAAGTAAACAAAGTTTTATACGACACAAATAATGAAACATCTTTTATTAAGAATGTTATGTAAAGTAATATCAAATAATTAAATCCAATAAATTTAATCCAATATTTTTAGATATCACAAATGATGTGGAGGAAATGTTTATTCTAAAAAAGTCTTTTCTACAAATACTTTCACGGTAACTGCTTTGACGAGCTACTTTCGCTCATTCCCCAACTGCATAATTTTAAACATGCTACTAGGAAGGTATCTCAGTCCCACCCTTTCCTTGTCAAAATAGTTAAATGTAGCCGTCTCTTTTACTCCAATAGCTTCATGTCTCACACTTCCGATATGTGGAACTCCCTTCCTCTTACTTGCTTGTCTGATAGCTATAATCTCCAAATATTCAAATGAAATATCAATTGATATCTCCAGATGCCTTGATCTATTCCCTGTCCTTCTCTTCATCCTTTCCTCTATCACACCTCTTTACTCTCGCTCCCACTCTCTGTAACCCCTCGTGTGCTGGGGTGAAATGTTAAAAAAAAAAAAGACTAAATCATGCAATTTTTTTCTAAACATGTTTCTAATCATAGAAGTATATTTATGACAAAATTTATTATGCTTGTAACCCTTTGAGCCCTGAGCACCACTTTACCAGTGGTAGAGAAAAATGACATAATGCTCAGCTACCGACTGAATGGTAGGTAAACACTTGTAACTATTTTTATATTTACTGTGAAATATTACACACCAATTATTTGTGAATTTTGACTCAGGAGCTCAGGCAGAAAGGGCTAAAATTATTCAGGAACACAGGGTTCAAAGGGTTAACCTTCAGTTTTTTTTTTCTTTGAATTTCTTAAGCTGACTACCACAAACCCAAACTGAAACTAAAAATATTCAAAGTTTGAAATAGTCCTCCAGTTCTTGTCTTCAGTTATATTATGACTTGACCTGAAATAAAGAATGCCATGCAGTTTACTAAAACTAATTAACATAAACTAACTTATTTTTTTTTTAAAGTCTGCTTCTGTTGATGGCCATTTCTTAAATAACTTTAAAATTTTTTTTTTCAATCCACTTTTTTTTTTCTAAATAAAACTTAAGATTCACCTTGTTTTGTGCTAGACAAAAGTTGTTTAAAGAGAAATTTTAACAACTTTTATCTAGCACAAAATGAGATGTACTATCATTTACCATTTTTGAAATGTCTACTTTCTAGATATTTCATCAAATGACTTACCTGCTGAGATGGCCGGAGAGAACCAGTGAACCTATAATCAGGCCAGGGGTTATACAACCCTGCCATATTCTTTTCTTCTGAAAAAATAAATAAAATTTTTTTTAAAAAATGTAAAAATTGAAACAAGATACACACTACACTTTTCATCTGTGTGCCTTTCAATTCTTAAACCTCAATATAAAAAGAATTCAAAAGAGTGAAATAAAATCAGAATTGATGTCAACTATCCTGAGCTAAAGATATTAGAAAAGAGGCCGGCAAGAATAGAGAATGTTTTTTTTTTTTTTCCTTTTTAAGTCAGAAATTCAGACATTGTTATTATTTAATGGTTGCTTCACAAACTGACACCTTTATTTTTGTTATTTTAATCAGGAATGCAAACTAACATTTCATCAAGAATTTTTTTTTTAAATAATTAAAAATGGCCTATATGAAAATAAGTATACAAGTTAACATTATAAAGCTAGATTAATAGAAAAGAATTACCTCCCTTGATGAAATAAATGCCTGTGTATAAAAGATTACTTGACAAGCTTAGGCACAACAGGGATAGTAAAAAAGACAAACACTGCTCAGTGTTGTAAAGCATAGGAAGTTGTCAAGAGCCATAATCGTTCATGTCCTGAAGGGTCAGAGGGAAATAGTGAGTAACCTACTGAATTAACTTGTGTAAATGAATGGCAAAATAGTGTGATTGATTTGTTTTTTTTTTATGGCTTATCAACCCTTTGTGAGTTATTTAAAAGTTGTGTGTTTTTAGATTTGTTTTTTTTTGGAGGGCTCTTATTGGGCCTTCATCACAATTAGGGAGGAGTTGATTTCAAAATTGATTGTTGTAAAGTATTGCATTAATATTTAAGATTACCTTTTTTCAATGATAATTCTTCTGCTGCCACTTAATTTAAAGATAATTTGATGTATGTAGGTCTTTACTTTCCATACAAGTAATTTTTTTTTTCAAGGCTGGATTTTGCAATTAATTTCAATTATTCCAAAATTTATTTCCAACTTATAAAAATGGCTATTGTACAAAAAATATTTGTCACAAAAAATCATCTTGATTGAAAACTTGAGAATCCAAAATTTCAGGATTGCGGATCCGGATCCAGTCTAGAATGTTTTTAATTTGCTCTACCATTGGCCTGATTCCAAAATGGAATGATATGTTGGGTTACGGCCTCATGGAGTAAAGTTAAAAAAGTGTGACACAGTGACATTTGCATTTATTATATAAATTGTAAGAATATTTTTTTCCCTCTCCAAGTGAATACTGCATTAACAATTTTTTGAGAATAATGTTTTTTCACCTAGATACAAATCTGACTATTTAACCCATAGCTGGGGGGAGGCAATTGCTTCATACTTTATGAAGGATATTTGCACATAAGTGAATGTAATAAAGCTGGGCGGAATTCAAACTCTGCTCTTCATTACACCATCCACACATCCAGTGGGAAGGATAGAAAAAAAAGACAAATATTGCTAAGGGCTACAAATGATAGGAAGCTTTGAGAAGCTAAGGCATCTTGCATATGAAAATATAAAAGGTACTTAGAAAAGGTCAATGATGGTGAAGCAACTTTACGATGCCATTAATAAATTTAGTAAACAAGCCTGTTCACTTCATGTAAACCAAACCTTTAGCATTCAAAATGTTGGTTCGGGTTTTGTGTGTGTTGAGTGCTAAAGGGTTAAATGTAACAAGTTCAATTCTCACTATGTTCTATCATTCAGATCCTGGACTAGATGAAGCTGAACACAATATTTTCATCTAAAGAAAGTTTGGAAGCTTATCAGATAAAACTTAATAAAAACAACAAAGATGAAAATGCCAGTTTGAAAATATCTCAAATTAATAACAGTACCTCAATGTCATAAATTTAGATAAAGATTTCCAAAAGTTTGTAACAAGAAAATATCTATCCATATGCCCACTCAAATGGAATGAGTCACAAAGCCAGATTTAAAATGCAAGTATACGGGACTAAGGACAAAAACTGCTCAAGCCCCTTTGCTACTTTCCCTTTAACAAATAGGATAAAAAAGTGACAAATCTGAAGGAGCATTGCAATAGCAAAAGATGCCTTCCAAAAGCTAAACAAAGTATTAAGAAACAAGAAAATTTCATTAGAAACAAAGAAAAGTGTGACAAATTGTTATATAATATCATCCTCTATGGCAGTGAATGCTTGACAATTTCCTCATGGATAAAGAGACTTGGAGCAACAGATTGTTCAGGCCTGAAGATTGTTCTGAAGCATGAAGCAAAATGACACTGCTTGGTGTTGACCTCAGTGTCCACACACACATGCATGCATGCATGCATGTTTGCATGATGTAGTAATTGTTTTAAAGGTTTTTTTTTTTTGTCTGACATTAGTTCTTATTAGTATAAACATCATTTTTAGTGTTTGAGTTGCTATCCCTGTTTTTTTCTTAAACAGTGAAATTAACAACAATCTACCTAAATTGAAAAGACCCAGTAAAGAAAAATACTGCCTCTGACAGGTATCAAACCTACATCCCTTTCTTCCATCAGGAAGACCACTTTTTGAGCCAAAGTGTGCCTCTCTTAGTTCAGCCATGGAGACTAGCCTGACAGAGCAAAATTTGAATTAACTATTTAAAGAAAGCACATTCTGGTTGGGATTTCAACAAATACCTATCTAACAGCTTCAGTTTTGTAACCGAAATGTAAACAACATTAATTTTTAGAAGGATTTTTTTTTTTTACCCAACATTTCTTATTGCTGTAAACGTCATTTTTAGTGAGTACATGCTTGAGTTGCTATCAAACACATGTACCCACTAAAAATAACATTTATGAGTCATTCCATGTCAAATCAACAAGGGTCTGACCATCACTGACACAAATTTTTTCAAATTTGGTACACTTATAGAGCTTCAGGAGAGAAACTGAATGGTACCTAATTTACCTCTCTAGATGAAAGGGTTCCCAAGATATGGCCCTTGCCAAAAAGGTGAATTTTGGAAAATAGTCACAAAGTTTAAATCGAAGGAAATTACTGGAAAGTAAATATCAATATCTCCATAGTTTTTTCACCTACAAAGCTAAATTAAATACAACTTTAAAGTATTTGGATAGATCTAAGAGGTGATCTATTTTTTTGCTTAACAGTCAAATAAGATAATTTGACTATGACCATAACCTTTGACCTTTAATTTTTCAAAAGACATCTTTAATTCTTTTTTAAATTTGACAAGTTTGTCTCCTTTATGGCAAGTTATGTACAAAATTTTGTGGTGGATTTTTTTACTCTGGTCTGAGTTACAAGGGTTTTACTGAGTTTGGTCAAATTCAAAAGGGCAGATTACTACACAATAAACACTGATTTACTAGTCAAATCAGGTGACTGGCTATTGAATTACAGGTGTTCATCTAACCTCAACACTTGTGCTGAGAGAGGGAAATGAAAAATCAGTACCATACCCTAAGGATTAGTTGACATGTTTATCCATATATACACAAAATGTTTCTAATCCTTTACTATTACCTGGAGAATGTACGTCACAGGCATCTCTATATTATCTGCTTTTTTCTCCTATAAAATTTCTCTAAAAACCACCTGCGTCCTATAAATCTAAGGTTGGTGATGAGAGTTAATTTCTATTCTAATTATTACATTTTAAATAGTTAACATAAATTTGGTATGTGATGAATTCATGATGATTAGTAGGATTTTCTTCTTGTTATTCATGTGGTTGGTAATACAGTCAGAAAAAAAAGTCACAATTAATTTCTGGTGTCTAGTAATACAGTCATCTATTTCTGTAGTTTATGGCTCTGCTCTGTGTGCAACAGAAATTTATAGTAAATTGATCCAACCTCTAAAAAAACGTTTTCTAGAAATGTTACAATAATATATTTGATATATTTCATAGTTAGGGAGTCCTAATATCCCATAAAACTCTACATTATTTGAAGAAAGCCTTAAGAAGGGTGTTTTTTAAAGTTTGAGCCAAAATGTAAACTAATCCCAGAGATCATATACAAAAATAAATTAAGCCATAAAAAATATTTGCTAACAAGGCTATAATCATGTATTCAATATATAGTTAGAGAGTCCTAATATCCTATAAGACCTAATTTTATGTGAAGAAAGTTTCAATTTAAAATTTGAATTAAAAGTTCCTTGAATTTTTAATTTAGGAGACTGGGATTTTGTCCACTTTTGGATAAGAGGCTGGAATTTTGTTTGCTGTGTGCTAAACTTGTCTTTTTTTTCTTTCTTTTTTACTGTGAATTTTTTACCTGGATTCATTATTCAGAGGGTAAAATTAGAGATAGTGGAGAGGGCGATGAAATACAGTAGTTGCCCATTTCTATGTAGACATAGTTTTTACAATAACAGAAAGAACTAACAAAACTCCCCACTTCATTACTTTGCAGATTATTTTTAGCTCACAAATAATGATTTCGCCATTGCATTGTCTTAATAACAATTTAAAAATAATTCAGCAGACAATGTTATTCTATTTATGGTAACATGATTTTTGGCCATTACTTTACTTGTTATCTGTTATTTGATACTGTGCATCTAAAAAAATGGCGGGTCTATCAGTCATCATTAAATCCTGGCCTTTTGGCTAACATCAAAGTGTAGTATCTGTTCTTATCAGCTTAATCTAATTTTCTCTCTCCATTTCTATCTTCCTGCCTTTAATTTTTTCACTGAAAGAAAATAGAGTCTTTCCCGCATCTTTTTATCAAAATGGAACCAAACAAGAATGGAGTGGTCTATTTCATTTATGAGGTATTGGGAGGGCATAACAGCCGTGCTAACAAAAAGAGGGACAAGAACAATTATAATAGAAATAATATAAAAGAAACAATAAAATACTTTATTTACATTATTTGGACTATTGTCCTCATCTTTGTTATTATCAGCATAGAAATGAATACAATATGGGAACCAGTAATAAGGAGTGCCAGAGAAAAGTGATAATAACAACAAAGTTGCAATATGAGCTCTGGTAAAAACATGATATGAAAACAGCAAAAATTGCAATATGAGCACTGGTAAAAATGGTTGCTGAAGACATTAGGTTTATAATACCCAGAAATTCGATGTCCTCAAGGACACATGGCACAGTGGATAAAGGCGTTGGTTAGATCCAGTGACAGGATCCAAAGAATACCCGGTTAAGGCAGTGGAGAACTTTCAGAGGGAAAATTAACAGGAGATAACTGATAACTGACATCCATTAAACATGGCACGTGAACTAGAACAGTCTACCCCAGTGAGCGAAATAAAGGGTTCAGTTCAACATTTCAACCACCTGAAGAAGGCTGGAGCATACAACGGCTGGAGTGTACAATGGCCGAAATGTTGTAATAAATATGGCAACAAAGATGAGGACAATAGTCTGAATAATGTAAATAATGTACCTAATACCTCATCTCAGAAATATAGACAGATAATAAAATACTTACTGGCTTTCTTATGTAGTTTCTTATGCTCATCCCAACTTCTTTTGAAACACTCCTGGAAAAGAAAATTCACTTCTTTACTATATATTTAAAAAAAAAAAAAAAAAAAAAAAAAAAGAAAAAATAAGAAATATAAGTCATGCCTGCAGCTTGGGGAAAAAAAAAAAAAAAAAAAAAAAAAAAAGAGAAAAATCAATCATTTTCTCAAGCAGTAAACTCCACACACATGTAAAAAAAAAAAAAAAAAAAAAAATCAAAGTTCACAATAATTAATGGAGGTAGACTCAAGAGTTTTGCAATTCCTCCTTCAGAACCAGACAAGAATGGAATGGTCTATTTCATATATATTTTATCTATAAACACTTTATTATATGCACTACATCGACAATTGCCACTTTCACATGTTGACCTCTGATGAGTATCATGAACTTTCAATAATTTTGATACAATAAGTTTTGCTCTAGATAGCTTACTAACCACTTTATTGGCAGAAATTCTGTTTGATTTGTGATATATTGAATTATATATTTTTACATATATTAATATATTTCTATTATTATGCATGCATACACAGAGTACTTATCATTGAAAATTTATAGGTCTTATAATTATTAAATAAATTAATGTTTTTGCATATCATTTGTAAATATTGATTTAATTATGGAAGATGATGTCATGTAAATTTCCTCCAATTGCAGTTTCATAAGTATGAGAGTTTCCAATAGCAGCATGATCTTTGGGCCATCCTGTGTGCGTGTGTGTGTATAGTATAAAGATAATGAAAAATGAGAAAAACAACTGTCAATTGATGAGAACTCTTAGAGTGGATTGGACAGTTAAAAAAAAAAAAAAAAAGTTCATCTATATAACTACAGTCAAGGTACTGAATATGACATCAATCAGCTAAGTGACTAATTTTTTCTTGTATTAATCATATGTGTGTGTGTGTGTATATATATATATATATATATATATATATATATATATATATATATATATATATACACACACACACACACACACATTTCACTTTCATTGCTTGCCTTGATAAAGTCGGAAGACAAAACGAGTCAGCAAGAACTAATTGTCATTTTTAAACCAGAATACAAGTTTGGTTAAAGACTAACAGAAGTTCTTAAGGAGATTTTCATTTGTTTATTTTTTTTCCCTATATTCTAAACCATTTTACCATATATATATTTATTTAGTGGACATTGCAGTGAACAGTGTGTTTCATGCTTAAGCATAATCATCAGGCCATGTGCACTGATTTGGCTTGACTATTTACAGGGTGTTGTCTAAATTATGCAATAAATGAAAATAACACTGACATCTCATTTGAACAGATATATTTACCAAAATTACACAAAAATATCTTGAAATACTAAAGAGTAAATTTATTCAATAAATTTGCCATTGGTTTCAACTACAGCCCACAGATGACATTGGAAACTCCTGCAACTCTTCTGGACAGTCTACTTGTTTAAGTTGGTCAATGCTGCCATAATCCTTGCTTTCAGTTCATCTTTGGTGCTACAAGGATTTTTGTTGGTTTCTTGCTCAACTGCACCCCACACATAATAATCAAGGGGGTTGCAGTCAGGGGAGTTAGGTGGCCAAATGTAAGGGGGTGATGTGGTCACAGAAATTGTCTGACAGCCATGACTAGGTTCTCCTGCTTATGTGGCATGGTGCAGAGTCCTGTTGCCAGACATAGGGTCTTCCAGTAGCCACTCTCTTAACCCAGTGCAGCACTATCTCCTCAAGGCACTTGATATAGACCTCCATGTTGAGTCTGAGGACCTGTGGGAAGATGAATGGAGGCATAATGTCAGCATCACTAGTGATCACTTTAAACACCATGATGTTGACTGGATATTTGGTTTTCATCACTCTCAGTATATCTTTTGGGGACACAGCAAGCCAATGGTTTAATGGTTTGTTCACCATGTAATTATGGCAAAAAATTTTCTTGTCTGAGAAAATCCAAATCATGTTTGGTTGGAGGACATGCTTGAGTTTTTTTCAAAAGCTTCATAGTACAATCTTTCCTCTTGTCTTTCATGGCTTGAGAAAATTTGGCCCTTTCTCATTTTGTATGAGAAATACTGAATGTCTCCATGTACTACCTGCCTGAAAAGAAACTCTTGTGTCCCTGGGTACAGACCAGGTTGACTTGAAGGGATTGCTGTCAATCATGGTCTGGATCACACCAACAAATTTGGGAATCCTTTTCTCATCAGAACAATCAGAATGAGTTTAGCAAGCTGCTGTACCTTTGTAATCACCATTAGACTCATCCAACTCTTTCTGAATCTTCTACACTGTCCTCAGATTGACACCCAAACACTCAGAAATGTTCATATTAGAGCTTCTGGCGTGAATACCAAGCAGCACAGTATGCCGTTTCTAAATTTCTGACAGAGTGAATTGCGTCATGGTACTCTTTTTCTCACAGACGGTGCCCAACTGACCCTACTATATTGTGCATCTAATAAAATCAAAAACAAACAGGCATGAAATTAAAAATATAAAACAGCGACAATTTACCCATCGCACCCTGTATATATGCAGGCCAGTGTCGCATTATCAGTAAGTCTATTGTATTATTCTAATGATTATTGTTTGGTTGGGAAAAGTTATTTTTCAAATTATTCTCGATTATTCTGCATTTTGAGAAGAGTTCTGATCATTTATTTAGTAATTTGTGTTGATCTGGGAAGGTGATTATAGAGTTTACAGTTTTTGGATTTATTATTGTATGCTGATGGTGTTTTTCTTATTTTCCATATTTTTTTTTTTTGATGTGATTTTGTTTACATATGCTAGACACCTGATATCAAGCACTTTAACTCATAAATATAGCATACCTTATAATTATATTTTACACACACACACGCATGTATGGCAAATTTAAAGAAACTTTATTTACTGTATTTTTTAAATGGAGCAGCAGTAGAATCAGAAAAAAAGATTCACATTAGCAAGATAAAATGCAATTCTTATTAAAATGCTTGAATTTTAACTGTATCATTATAGAAATTAGACTTTAGTTAATTTCAACTGTTTATTTCATTTTTAGGTAATGCTGTAAACAGAGTGCACAGATACAACACTGATCCTAGTCAGAATAAATAATCTAATCCTCAGCAAAAAGTCATACATGATCTCATTTTTAAGGATACTATTCTGACAACCCTCTTCAAACACATCCCATTATTTTAACCATTTAGCTAATTAGCTTAGTTGGAAGGATGCATCCAGTTTTGTTGCTCACATTCCTTTACCTTTCTTACCCAGCACACTTCCAATAGGAAGGCTAAACAAAACATTTAGTCTAGTGGGCCATGTGCTATTCCCTATACCAGTCATATCCAGCATCCTTCCAGGGAAATACCAGACAGAACACGTAATTTGGGCTATATGTTGTTACCATTCTAACAGATTCCACAGCTAAGTTCAAAGCCTGTAACCATGAAGTCTTTCTTAATGTTGCTGATTGGCCTCACTGATCAAGTGTACAGGTAGACTACTACACTGCCTATCACAAAGATAAAAAACAAACTTATCTGCTTCTGAGGGAACAGGTTAGCTTTATTTCCTAGGACAGTCAAATAGTGAAGTTTTAAACTTAAGGCATGTACTTTTCTAATTAGAATCTTTGTCATATATAGTTTGGTTTAAAATTGATAAGACAACAAAGAAATTTTTTGTGATTTACACAGACTTGCTCAGGCTGGTGTCTTCATTTCACTTATATCATCCCAACATATCAGCTGTTGCAGCATTGAACCCTCTTCAGGTGTCTGACACAGTGGGCAACCTGCCAAGAATTTTGAACTGAACTTATCCACTCTACATCCTAAAAGCTCATATCACATATATCAGTTAATTCATCTTTGTGGTATCACTTGCCTACCTTTTCCAATGAAGGAACTTCTTACACTATGTGAGTAAATAACTGAACTGACAGGCACTTTGATTCACTTATATTTTTATGGAACTTACTTGCCTGCTGTTGATGTATATATACATTTTTCAAGACACAATGAAATGTTGGTCTAGCATCTGTGTTATTAACTAACTAATGCTTTGTGCCATTTCTAAATCAGCATAGACAAAGTTAGTGTATAATATGACCTGTTTTGTGACATATCTGTTACTGTATTGCTGGTGTCATTTAGCTTATTCTGTATTGCAGAGTATCCAATTGAAACAATAATGGTGGCACCCATGAGAAATTGCCATCAGTGTCTTTAAAGTCATTGATTCCCTATAAATGATAATTTCCTACTTTGTTCAAAATGGGCCAGTACAGCCAGGCAGCAATACTATAACTATGCAGCACAGGTTTGTTTTCCTTTCTTTTCTTTTTTTAAAAAAACTTATCAAACTTTTATGGATTATTTAAAAATATAACATTTTAAATTGTTGCGGGTTGCTTACAGGACCCAGTGTTCCCAAGCAGTCCCCCATAGGAGTACTGATTGGGCTCATTGTGATTGAATGGGAACCCATGTTTTCAGAGTGATTTCACCATAGGCCAATACAGCAGTGAAAGTTAATTAATGTTTGCTTTTATCAACTGGGACCTGCATCCTACAAGACAATTTAAGTATATTAACTCAGAGCTTTAAACGTGAAGGAGGTTCAAAATTTTATGATAAAAATCCAGACAAGGACAGAAGGCTGAGAAAGTAAGTACATATTGATGATAATGATAGTTTGAAAGAAAAGCATAATAGTACCAATACAACATCCCATATATATATATATATATATAAAAGGCTGGGGTCTGCAGAAACTGAAATGTTATAGCAATTGGTAGCAATTAAAGAAACAAAATTAAAGAATTTATAGAAATATAATACATAAAGCAAAAAACCCAAGATTTTAACCTGAAAACTCAATTCATGTTGTTAGCCTCATCAGATCTAGACTCTCATGTGGATGTCATGCATGACATCCAACTTGTTCAGAAATGTTCAAACTATCATCTGTATTCAACTATTTTCTCAGATAGATGATTATAAATGGCTTCAAGCAAATGAACCCTTTAGGTTTAAAAAGAAGACAATACTTCATCAGATCCTGATACCACAAAAATCTTTATCAAATAACAAAAACCACATCATTTGAACACTTCCAATGGCAACAACAAAAATGGATAACACATGTAACTAGAAAGAAAAATGAAGATGTTGATTTTCCACATGCCCCCCAAAATTCTTGATTCATTTTCTGCAGCTTATCAACCCTCTGCAGGTTATTTAAAGCCAGAATTTCTTTATATTGTAAGAATTGGGGGGGGGATAATACTTTAGTGATACAAGCCTTACTAATTAACCCATAGCTTGATGGGGAGAAGAGATGAATTCATACCATTCTCAAGAGTATTTGTACATAAGCGAACATAAACCCAACAGGAATTGGAACGTGGCTCTCCAATTAACAATTCCAAGCCATTGTCCATTATACCACCTGTACATACATTCAAGCTTACAGCACCTGGTATTCCCAAGAGATCACCCATCTCGGTACTGACCGGCATGACATTGCTTAACTTCAGTGATTGTATGGGAAGTTGTGTTTCAATGTGATTGGATCGTTAGCAAAGTCCGAATTACTGCCTGTCAGAGAACATATTTTCTACAAAATCTCTTGAACATTCAAGCTGGTAAGTGTAATCAATACCGTTTATTAAAAAAAAACAAAAAAAACAGAGCATTTATTTACTTAAATAAATTGTATCTATTAAAATAAAATATAAGCAGAAAATTAAATAATTGTCAGATTTAATCCGTATTACTTTAAGACTGTCGTTTTTTTTTTTTTTACACATGGGAACTGAAAAATTTGTACGCTGAATTAAAAAGAAAAAAATGTAATAAAAGGACTGAAAATGTCTAATTCCTTTTTCTTTAACTATTTTTTAATCTCATGAGTGAAAGAAAAAGGTATTCTAGACAAAAAAGTGTCTTTTTGTGTGTGTGTGTTTAGTAGCAGTTATTAAAAACTACAACGAAGGAAGTCTTAATTAGACAGAAAATGACTTCAGACAATTAATTAAAATAAAGACTGACTTAATTTCCCCTGGAGCTAAAAATACTCGAAATCATTTAAAATAATCATATTGTGTATCGTAAAATGCCTTTTAAAAATTCAAAACATTCAGAATTATTCTGCATTGTTAAAAATAAAATTATGTTTTTGTTTTGTATTAAAAATAATTAAGAGATTTTTCTTTTGTGTATTTTGTCTTTTTACAAAATGGAGATTGTCTATAATAAAAACTAAAAAGGCTCTTGTTGTAAAAGTAAAAAAAAAAGTAACTTAAAACTAAAAGGTTTACATTATGATTACATTTACAATAATTTTTTTAAAGAAAAACAATACAGGTTAATAATGGTAGTGTTTAAAAAGTGATACTGTTGACTGTATTTTTTTTTTTAGAAACAATGCTTTGTTTGTTTGAGATACAGAAGTTGTTTTTATTTTTGAATTTGCACTTTGAAATTTATGATCCGTAAAAAAAAAAAAAAAAAAAACCCGAACCCAATTTACCAAATTGATGTTTGTTATTTGTCATGCCTCATAAAGCTTTTTAAGATAATTATATAAATAAAAAGCAATTAAAATATTTGGTATGTGCAAAAGTTCCCGGTGCTTCTTTATTATTCCTACTAAACACGAAACTCAATAAATCACACGTGAAACCATTTTTTTGTTTTTTTTGTGACAAGTTTCTTTCTCTTTCGAGTCCGATGTCCATTGATCAATCTTTTTTTTTCAAATGCCAAAAATTATAACTAAAATTATTTGGAATTGGTATTTTTCAAACTCCGAAGTAGTTTTTACTTTTATTTTTAAAGCTAAAATAATAATAACTATAAGTGATGGTATGGTTTTTGTTTTATATTTTTACCAAGACTCATATTGTTGAGTTGACATGACTTTTTAGTTTTTAATACATACTTTTTTTTTTAACGATATCAAGTCAATTTTTTTTTAAAGTCGATTGTCAAATTGATGAAACCACAAAAAAAAAATAATAAAATAAAGGGGGGAGAGTCTTCGATTCTTAGTCGGGCTGAGAATAAAAGCAGTCTCCTGTTACACACACACACACACACGAATAGGGGTTTAGTTGATGAAAATTAACCCCAAACCCAAAATAAATGACTGATAATAATTAGTATTCAATATTTGTCATTACCATTGAACATAAAACCTTGATTTCTTAAAAATGTAATGACAAAAAGATGACATTTTATCGTAATAAGTACTGAAAATAAACCAAAATCTTTAGGCAGATTTGTAAGAATTGGCGTGCATATTTTTTTTTTTTTTAAAGTTTGTAAAAAAAAAAAAAAAAAAAAGTCAATTTTTTTTTTTAATATTCAGGATATGAACATTTTCTTTTTCAATCAATCAATAACCAGAAATTATTTCAGCTATTTTTTTTTCATTTTTTAGTAGATACAAAAAAAAATCTGGGGTCTGCATGCGCCCTTATATAGGAAGATATGTAATGGGATATGTTTTTTGTTCATTTACACGACACCCCTGAGTTTTTCTTAGTCTTCTTACTTGAATAATTTGAAACTTCTTGACAGCAACAACCATTTGTCTCTGTTCGTTGCGATATTAGAAATAAATTCAAAATCCCAAGAGATAAAAAAAAACTTGAAAAAAAAAAAAAAAAAAAGTATTTTATTAAATTAAATTTAAATGGATTACTTGTCTTCAGTACGTTTTACGACTGCTTGATCACGTGACTCCCATATACACTTGCCTTCTCTGCAGTGTGCATTTTATTGAATAATTAATTCATTTTATATTTTTTTGTTCATTTTTTTTTTTAAATTTATCCACGTCTAATTGTGTGGAATATATGAGAGAAAGAAATATTTTTAGTTTTAAAAAGAACTGGGATGGAGGAAAAAAAAAGCTAACGCAAGCAAAAGTCTTTTTAATCTGACAAACTTATGGGAGTGAAATAAATTTTGAAATGATCAAACAGAAAAGAATAATAATAAAAATGAAATTAAAAGAAAAAAAAAAAGAGGAAAAACGGAATTGGATTTCCCGTAAAAAGAGAAGACAATTTCTCTAAAAAGTAATTTCCGAGATAAGTTCTTTCATGAATACAATTTATTTTTTTTATTAAATAATAATTGGTTAAAAAAAAAAAAAAATACATCAAAGATCACACGTAAAAAAAAAAAAAAAATAAGCACAAAAAATTAATCAAGAAAATGTATATATAAATTATTTTCTTAACAACTGGACCTACTAAAAATATATATTTTATCTCGATAAAAAGGCTGCATGACAAACCTTGGAGGGGAAAAGAAAATTAAGGAACCAAAAATGGACTAGAAAAAAAGGGGGGGTAATGTAATTGTCAGGAGAAAGGTGAAACCAACCTGATTACAGAAATAAGAGCCTACAATGCCGAGTTTTATACAGGTGGGGCATTGAAGCCGGGCTTCGGTGTTGCAACCAGGTGTTTCACAAACTCGTGCGGCCGTACTGGTAGCCGCCATGTTGAATGTGGAGTAAAATGGAAGAGAGGCGCTAGAGGTCAGCAACAGAAACGAGGCTGTGACCCCATCCCGATGAAACCAACATTTCTTCCTTTCCCTCACTTTTTTCGTGTATATTTGTTCTTTTTTTTTTATTACTTTTTACTTACGTTTTACTTAGTTCACTCGCGTGTCCAGGCTAAGAAAATAAAGACAGTCTAAGAGAAGAGTACATATGCCGGCTTTGTTACTTTATGTATAAAAAAAAAAAGAACGACGAACGCTAGTATTTTTTAGTCCATAATGTTTAACTCCGGTCCCGGTTCGGTGAAGCTTGTTCCCATAAAAAAATAATCGAGAAACGATCAATTCACTAAGGTTGACAACAGGACTTAGCTTCAATCTCAGTATAGCCATCTTGTACTCAGTGTTTCTATGATTTAGACAATTTTTTTTAAGTGTTATATTGCTAATTGTTTTAAATTTGTTTCCTCACAGATAAGGAATAAAAACCAAAAAAATCTATTCTAAATTGACACAAGTTATTAATCTTACCTTTCAGTCTGGCACATGGCTTTAAGTATTGAGCACCCAGTGAAGTTCGGTCATAGTTGTTTCACAAGACTTCAAATGTTATTTTCTAAGCTTGGCTTACAACACTATCTTTTATTAGCATAATAAGGCTCAGTTTTAGGATTACCAACTGTACGATTTATCAACTCTTTGTAAGTAACTTAAAGCCAGGAAATATTTTTAGATTGTAAGAATTTTTGTGGGAGAGATAACAATGGTTTAGTGAAACAAGTCCTGCTAATTAACCCATAGCTGGGGGGAGAAGAGGTGAATACATACCTTTCCTAAGGGTATTTGCACGTAAGTGAATATAACAAACCTAACAAGAATTGGAACTCAGTTCTCTGATTAACAATTCCAAGCCATTACCCATTATACCACCTGCACATACAAGCTTACAGCACCTGGTATTCCCAAGTGGTCACTCATCTAGGTACTGACCAGCTTGCTGTTGCTTAACTCCAGGGATCATACAGGAAACCAGTGTTTCAATGTGATGTGACTGTAAGCCTTGCCGAAAATGAAAATGTAGAACAGGGAAGGTTACCAACCAGAGAGCCACACACTCTGTAGACAAATTCTTAAACATGCAGTTCACAGACTCTCTGAGAGAGCGGTTCCAAACCAGAAGTCTAGGTACCTGCAGGCTGAAGTATAAAAAATTCATTTTACTACTTTTAAAAATGTTAGTCTTGACTAAATGTTTAATAGTCTAGGTTGTTTTTTTAGTACATGTTCTTTTGAAAGAAGTGTATTTTTATGAAGGTCAGACGGTCTGTGTAAAAAATTGTTACACTTGCATATCTTGTCTGAGTTAACTCCTCCTTTAGTTCGTTAACCCTTTCACCAGGGGTCTTTCTTCGCTGCTATAAAAAGCTGCTGACCCTTCGTCTCTTTCTCTTTCTCTTTCTCTCTCAGGCCTTCGCGTCGACACCTGGAGGTAAATCTCTCTTTTTCCTCAGGCTTTCAGCTTACAACCTTGAAATGTAGGCGCTAACAAGGGATAGCGTTTCCCAAATGCTGGAGCGCTAACACACACACACACACACACATATATAATATTCACACACACTTTGTCCTTTGTAACTGTTTTCGTGTAACTTGTTATTAATATATATTTGTATACATATATTATCGGTCTTGTGTTTGTTTTTTCTTTGCCTTCTTCTTTGGACTTAATTCAAGTCCAACCCTTTCATGTAGTTGGGCCGGCTAGCAGGAAAATCTGAACCCACATGTGTTTCTTCTACGTCTACTCAACAACATTACAGCCACGGTCGTCTACAATCTTTTTTGACTCAGCAGTTACAAACCACCAAAATTGTGAAGGATCCGTTTCAAGTTTATGGAAAATTATTTTTTTGTATATATTAACCAATGAAAAATGTGGTATCTAACTCTAGTAACAACCCGAATGAGGGACCTTGTGAGCCTAATTTTCCAAATATATAGAGCTCAGGTCAGTAGATGTGGAGAGAAGACTTTTTGACAGCAGGAGGACAAGGCAAATCAACATCAAGGAGCTGAAGGCATTTGACATCAATCAAGAAAACATCAGTTACCAGCCAGCTACAGAGACACCAAAGCATTTTGAAGTTCAAGTGAAAATTCTCCTGTCATTGGACAACAAAGAACAAAAAAGAACTTAAAGATTTTTTCCCAAACATGAACAGTGTGAATTTAAAAGGGACTTTTCTAAAATTTCTGTATGTCATTCTGGGGCAAGTAAAAGTAGGTGTTTTCTTTTTTTTTTTTTTCAAAGGTGGTTCCAACTTTTTTTCTGCCTTCTTGAATTGTTTTCTCTTTTTGTCTTTTTCAAAATACTTGTCTTTTTCCCAACTGTAATTTTTTCCACTTTTTGATGCTAATCTTTTTTTATCTGAAATTGTTATCCTGCCATAATAGGCACACAGAAGAAGATTTTTGGGGCAAATTTCGCATTTGTACCTTTTTTGTAATTGTGTAATAAATGTTTTTTTTTTTTTTTACGTAGTGCTTGAGTCTTATTTTGTGATTTGTACCAAAAATACCAAAGGGAGGTAAAAAATAACATTGACTTATGTGGTGACTGCTGTATTAAAAGAAAAAATGAAAGCAAATTTGACCGTTGAAAACTATATCCCTGACAACTGGATATGAGGAATTGGTTACAAAGTCATGATATGAGGGGTTATATTTAGATTAAATTAAAAGAACCAAAATCAGGTTTAACATTTATTTTCAATGTTTTACAGTTAACAAAATAAGCTAATGGCAAGTAAAATATAACGGAATTGATTTTAAGGAAAAAGAAATAAATGATGTAATGTTAATGAAAATTCATTAAATTAAGTATGTCATGTATGCAAAACAAATAATGTAACAAGGATTTTTTAATCGCTGTTGCATGTTGATTCTTTCTCTTCTAATGTCATTCTCAACTTTTTCTGCATTCCATTTTACTTTTTTCTTGAAATTTTTTAAATGAAAGACATTTTTTAATTCTGTGTGCATTATTGTAATCATCATAAATGAATGCTGGCTTTCTTTCCATAAAACTGACAACCTTTTTAATAGCTTTTTCAATTTCAGTCCAGGTTTCATCACAATCATGCATCTCATCGCTATCTTGTTGCAGATGTGTCTCAACATCCTTTCCTCTTATTCCCATCATCTTTTGCACCAATGCAAGCCATTAGGGTGAAATGAGCATAAGCAATTATCCTAAGTAAATTTCCTGAAAAACAGAAATTTCAAATCAGTTACATATCACCCAAATAGTTCAAATATAGACATCAAAATCATGTCTGAATATGCAAGATTCTGGATATGCGGGATTCCGGATATGAGGGATTCTGGATATGTGGGATTCTGGATATGTGGGATTCCGGATATGAGGGATTCTAGATATGTGGGATTCTGGATATGAGGGATTCCAGATATATGGGATTCCAGATATGTGGGATTCTGGATATGTGGGATTCTGGGGATATATGGGATCCTGGATATGAGGGATTCTGGATATGTGGGATCCCAGATATGAGGGATTCTGGATATGTGGGATTATGGGATATGTGGGATTCCGGATATATGGGATTGGGGATATGTGGGATTCCGGATATGAGGGATTCCAGATATGAGGGATTCTGGGGATATGAGGGATTCTGGATATGTGGGATTCTGGGGATATGTGGGATTCCAGATATGAGAGATTCTGGGAATATGAGGGATTCTGGATATGTGGGATTCTGGGGATATATGGGATTCCGGATATATGGGATTCTGGATATGTGGGATTCTGGGGATATGTGGGATTTCGGATATGATTGATTCCACTGTATATAATTTAGTTTTAGGGTTACGGTTAACATTGCCAGTCTTGACAAAAAATTAAACAATTTTTGTTCCTAATTATAAAATTAAAAAGAATATGCACTACGAGTAAATAATAAAGATTCAGCAAATATTTTTTGTTGTTCTTGGTCTTCCCTTATCTGATTTATATCAGAAAAAATGCTATTTCATCTGAAGAACTATTTGAATGTTAACGACCTTTCTCAAAACTATAAAAAATACTAAAATATTTCCTGTTTATGGAGATATCTATATCTAATGTAGGAATGTGACCCAGTTATTCCCATTTAGCTTACCTGTTTTTTGTTTTTTTTCATTTCAAGGCAATAAAGCCACTAGCACACAAGGGGTTAGAGTGTTAGAGAATATAAGAAAATATTTATTATATAAGAAAAATTGTTATTAAGGAGAGAGGATAAAAAAAGAATTAAGATGACAGACGATAACAATTGACATTTTATTCGCCGTTATATTCCATGCTAAGGGAATAAATACTTAACACCAGGTGGATACTAGAAGAAAGGTTTATTGTACACAACCAGTACAATATGAAATATGGTACAGTTATACACATAGATCAATCTAGTAGTGAGTGCCACTAATTGGAAGGTCGGACGTGCTTGCGTCTTCTCACTCTCATTCTTCTTCGAGTCTTTTGTAGACAGTTGACTTTATAGGTACTTACTACCTATAGTGTAATCATTCATTGGGGGTGACTGGTTATTCCATTAAATCATTCGCTCTGGCCAATTGATATGTAAATAGTCAGCCTACAAACTTTTCAGCCGACACTCATATGCTAGATTAAAAATAAGAATTCATTAACTCTTTAGAAATCTTTTTGCTTACTTTGGATACTGTTGTAGAGTAGTTTTCACAGTGGAGGCTGGTATTTCACTAAGTCGTCCTAAATTAGGTTCAACGTACAAAACGTTAGGAACTTGAAATAAGAGTTAATGATACAGCAATCTAGTTGTGATGGTTGATACTTCAATGTCTGACATCGACAGACTCACTCAACACCACTGAGCCCAACTGGCGACCACTACTATTACTTATTATGTGTGGGAGAGTCTATTAATAATAGAATAGGTACGTCAGGTATGACAGATACCAAAATTGAGGCAATATTGCTTTCTAGAAAAAAATCTGATGGAGGTGCTTCAAGGCAAATAGAACCTTGTGAGGCTCTCTTTAGCTGAGGAGTCTAAAGCATACTGATATCAGATGGTGGTTACTCCTATAAAGAGGGATGCAGGTTCAAATCATGCCAGAGGGCACTCTTTTTTTTATTAAGTTTTCTAGAATACATAGGCTGTTAGATGAAATAATCACTGTTAAAAAATGTGATGTTTTACTCAAATACGGGTATCCACTAAAAATAATGTTTGAAGTACCAAAGATAAGTCATATGCTCAGTGTCCTGGGTAAGATGATAAACTACATTCGCATCCTGGGTAGGATGATAAACTACATCTGCATCCTGAGTAAGACGATAAACTACATCCAACAGCAAGGGTTCTGATCAGGATGTTTTGAGGAGCATGGAACTAATTTTGCTGGTGTTCCCAGGTTCATCTTGACCTGAGGTGGTAGAACCTGTTAGGGTCCCTGCTATGGGCAAATAGTTAACCCCAAAACTGGGGTCAAAACACTATGAAAGTATAAAAATAGGTTTTAATACCAACAATACATTTTTTGTAAAAAATTATTACCAGCAATGAATTTTTTAAGAAGAAATTATTACTATCAATACATTTTTGAAGGAAAAAAATATTATTAGCAATACATTTTTGAAGGAAAAAAATATTACCAGCAATACATTTTTGAAGGAAAAAATATTACCAGCAATACATTTTTGAAAAAATAATATTAGCAGCAATAAAAATCTTGTTGGCATTAAATAACCCATTGAGGTTGATATGCAGTAAAAGTGACTTTTTTATGTATGTCTAAAAATGAAAAGAAACCAAAATATATGCACAAAAAAATGTCTATATGTCACATTCCAGAATACCACTGTAAAGGAACAGCCAAAAAAATGTGTGAGTAAAAACAAAAGAAATACTGACAGTTGAATAATAGATCTAAAAATAATATTCCTTTCATGAGAGGAACATATAAAAAGAATACAGAATCAGGTATCTTTAAAATTTAACATTTGACTTAGACCCTTGTCTTAATATCTGACAGTGCACTCTGACCTTCTATCTTTGTGGAGCCATTTCCCATATTGGATTTATAATTCATGGGCAGTCGGCTATATAGCAAGTGGATAGGATTCTGTCATCACTTGATGATGAAAAGTGAAAACTGTCATATGACCTTTAATCACATGAAACTATGTTTATTAAATATGCATAATATTAATATAATTTATTTGCAGAGAAAGTATACAACTCAATTTTAAAACATGTCCAGGAATTCATTCCTGGTCAAAAGTATATCCAAGAAAAAAATTGTCTATCCATGCATAAATGAGGAAGGGTGAAAAGTGGCTAAAACAATGTATATAATCAATATTTAATTATAAAAATGAGAATGTGTGCTAGGTATGTATAAAGTGAGGGATTAATTTCTATCATAATATGCTTTTAAACTGATCCCTCATTTTTTAATATGGCAGATTTACTATATTTCTATAATCCAAAGTGAATAAGTTCTGGGTATAACGATAAACTACATCAGCAGCAAGGCCTCTGATCAGGAGATTGGAGGTTTTTTTTTTTTTCTTAATTGCTGTTGTTCCCAGGTCCACCCTGACTTGGGTTGGTAGCACCTGTTAGGGTCCCAGCTATGGGCAAGTAGTGACCCCCCCCCCAACAAAACATTATGAAAGTATAAAAGTAGATTTTTTATAGTAAAAATACCAGCAATACATTTTTCTATAAAGCAGGACCAAGAATACATTTTTCTATAAAGAAGGACCAAGAATACATTTTTCTATAAAGAAGGACCAAGAATACATTTTTCTTTGAAGCAGGACCAAGAATACATTTTTCTATAAAGCAGGACCAAGAATACATTTTTCTATAAAGCAGGACCAAGAATACATTTTTCTAAAAAGAAGGACCAAGAATACATTTTTCTTTGAAGCAGGACCAAGAATACATTTTTCTATAAAGAAGGACCAAGAATACATTTTTCTATAAAGAAGGACCAAGAATACATTTTTCTTTGAAGCAGGACCAAGAATACATTTTTCTTTGAAGCAGGACCAAGAATACATTTTTCTATAAAGAAGGACCAAGAATACATTTTTCTTTGAAGCAGGACCAAGAATACATTTTTCTTTGAAGCAGGACCAAGAATACATTTTTCTATAAAGAAGGACCAAGAATACATTTTCTATAAAGAAGGACCAAGAATACATTTTCTATAAAGAAGGACCAAGAATACATTTTTCTTTGAAGCAGGACCAAGAATACATTTTTCTGTAAAGAAGGACCAAGAATACATTTTCTATAAAGAAGGACCAAGAATACATTTTTCTATAAAGAAGGACCAAGAATACATTTTTCTTTGAAGCAGGACCAAGAATACATTTTTCTTTGAAGTAGGACCAAGAATACATTTTTCTGTAAAGAAGGACCAAGAATACATTTTCTATAAAGAAGGACCAAGAATACATTTTCTATAAAGAAGGACCAAGAATACATTTTTCTATAAAGAAGGACCAAGAATACATTTTTCTATAAGGCAGGACCAAGAATACATTTTCTATAAAGAAGGACCAAGAATACATTTTTCTTTGAAGCAGGACCAAGAATACATTTTCTATAAAGAAGGACCAAGAATACATTTTTCTTTGAAGCAGGACCAAGAATACATTTTTCTATAAAGAAGGACCAAGAATACATTTTTCTGTAAAGCAGGACCAACAATACATTTTTAAAACAAAATAACCAGCAATACATTTTATCTGTAGTTGGAGGCATACAATGGCTTCCAAAATATATTTAGTTGACAACATAAAATTGTGTTCAGATTATTTAGATTTCAGCATTAATTAACCCACAGAGGTGTTGATATACAACCAACCAACCAACCAAAGAGAATGAAAGTAAATTTGAAAAACATGCTTGTAGAGGTAATTAGTATTTGATTAACAAACAAGAAAGTGTGATGATGTGGATACAAAGTGGGGGATAAATTCTATATGAGGAACTATTTATAAAATGATCCCGCTTTTGTGACCACACCAAATTTTCTACATTTCATTTGTCCAAAGAGAATGAAAGTAAATCTAAAAAATATGCTTGTGTAGGTAATCAATATTTGATTAACAACCAAGAAAGTGTGATGTGAATATAAAGTGGGGGATCAATTTTATAGTACAATCAATTTGCAAACTGATCCCCCATTTGTGGCCATAGTAGGTTCTCAACATATCTATTGTCTGAAGAGAATGAAAGTAAACCTGTAAAATATGCTTGTTGTAGGTAATCAATATTTGGTTAGTGAAGAAAGTGTCAGATGGATATAAAATGAGGGATCAATTTTATATTACAATTAAATTATAAATTAATCCTCCATTTTGTGGCCACAATAGATTCTCGATATTTTTATAGTCCAAAGAGAATGAAAGTTTATCTGTAAAACAAGCTTGTGTAGGTAATCAATATTTGATTAACAAGAAAGTTTGATGTGGATATAAAATGAGGGCTCAATCCAGTACTACAACTGTGATAGATTCTGTCTGTATTTCTGGCTTTAGGTGTTATTATTATTTATATATGAAGTAATGTCCTTGTATTTGTTAATATCATAATATTTTGGCTGTTGTGCCCTCCAGCTTTCTTAGGTGTCTTGATCTATGTAACCTTCAGGGAATTTCAAACTAACCCTTTATTAAATCTACAGGTGGAAATTATTCTTACTCTGTTATCCATGTCTAGGGATACCTTGTCTTGTTCCTATTTTAGTACTGCTCAGTTATTGCTTGCCCTGTTTCCACCATGTCTGTACTACCTAGCCCAGGGAGTGGCCTTAGCCTACTTCAGGGATTGGCAACCTTTTGTTGACTATGTGCTGACTTAAGATTTTAAAATCATTCAGTGTGCCAACAGTATACGTATTTTTATACAAGTCATTGCCTAATATACCTGTTTTACAATAAATTTTATATAGTAATATATAGTATATATACTTTAATATATATTAAAATTGAAATAGCTAAATATTTTCTTTGTATTGTAGTAGTTGGTTTGTGATGTCATTTATGGCTATGTGCCATTGGGAATTGCTTGGCATGCCACATGTGCCATGCATGCCGTTGCTGATCCCTGGCCTAGTTGATTAAAACATTGGTTTATGAATTTGGTGGTATACAGGATTGACAGACACTTGAAGAAGGCCAGAGAGCACAATGGCTGAAACATTGTTATAATAACAACAAAGATGAGTATATTAGTCTGAATGTAAATAATATAAATTATGATAGACTTTTGCATTGATTTCAAGGTCTGACAGTTCAATTTAGAATTGAACTATCAGATGATTTGATTATAGGAGTGAAGGCTTGTTTAAGACCAGTCACACTTTTGAAATAAATTGATAACAGAGAAATGCTCTACAGTGAACTACGAAGTCTTCAAATAGCCTTCCTCAAGTTTGAATTCAGATTTTTCCTTCTCCTAGACCGGCTGCCACCCAAGCAAGAAAACCTCATCTGCCCTGCTATTTAACCCATATATGGAGGAAGATTGATTCATACTTTTTCCAAGGGCATTAGTGTGAAGCAAAAGAAAGAAAATTGTCCAGAATTTGAACTTGATTCCCCAATTCCTTCTTCTGCACTGATATATCCGGAGGAAGCGTAGCTCATAAAATAGTCCTTATTTTGGGGCAAAGAAAATTCTAATCATTTCTGTCATCTAGAGGTGATCAAAGTCAATCTGAAAAAACATGTTGTATGGATATAAAGTAAAAGATCAAATTTTTATCACAATTAACTTATAAAATGACCCCCGCATTTCTTGACCAAACTAGGGTCTATATATTTTTATAATCCAGAGAGAATGAAGGTGACTCTGAAAATCATGGTTATGTAGCTAATCTGCATTTGATTAACAAAGTTTGGTATGACTAAACGTGGGGGAACAATCCTATACTACAGTCAGTTATGTGCCATGTTGATACATGCTTAGGCGATCATGTATCTTTTGATAAATGACTGATGAGGTAGATTTTGTCCCACAGTATGTTGCCATTTCTATTTGCAGTAGACCAGTTGCCATCTAAAGCTATAGAACCCGGTCTGTCCTGCTATTTATCCATAGCTGGGGGGAGAAGAAGAGGATTCATACTTTTCCCAAGGGTATTAGCACGTAAGTAAATGTAATGGATCTGACTGGAAGTTGAGCTCGGCTCTCCGATTTTTCAATAATAATCATCCATGTTTGGCCAAATGAGATTCTATACATTTCTGTATTTCAGAGAAGATGAAAGTAAATCTGAAAAATATGCTGGTGCTGTATGGATACAGAATGAGGGATCAAATTGATCTCACAATTAACTGATCCCCCATTTCTTGACCATGCTAAAGTCTACATGTTTTTATAATGCAAAGAGATTGAAAGTAACTCTGAAAATCATGCTGATCGAGGTCCTATTTGATCAACAAATATGACACTAGTGAAGAGTGATTTCTTGAGATGTATGAAATATCTGGAGAGACATGGGAAACATCTGTTCAGTTATCACTTGACAGATGGATAAACTGATAAATCTTATTTCTTGTGCTGTATGAAATGGGAATGTATACATAGCATAGAAGTCATCAACATAGAAATTGGAATCAACATGCCAAGTTCAAATTCTGCCCTAGTCTTGCATTCACTTTTGCACACATACCCTTGGGAAAGGTATGAATCCATATCTTCTCCCATCAGCTGTGGGTTAAATAGCAGGGTAGACCTGGTTCACTAGCCTTGGTTGACAACCAGTCTCGTCAAAGGACAACTTTGAATTCAAAACTGTTTTGGCATGGGGATGTGAAAATCCACTTGTTGTGGAAACCACCGTAGCAACACCTAGTGTGGTGTGACCATGTCCCTATATTCCACAGGAGAGTCCAATGACATTAAGGAGAATGGAATCAGGATGAAATATCTGGAGAGACACAGAAAACATCTGTCTGGTTATCACTTAACAGATGGATAGACTGATGAATCTGTATAGCATATGATTGAGGCCAGGAAATACAATAGGGCTAAATTGAGTTAAATATCCATCAGGAACCTTTGATCTAAGTGGAGTTGATCTGTGGTGACCCCAATATGTACTGGGTTCACCAAAGTAAACTTTGTATTCGGTGTCAACTCAAAATGTCAAAAGACTTAGGTGCTTTGATGATTGACCTTGAAGGTAACTTTCTAGCCACCAAGTGCAGAATCAGGCCTCAAAGGATGTCAGTGGGTGGGCCACCATAAACCAGGAAGTGAACCTCATTGAATATAGGATATATGCACAAAAGGCAATAGGATAGGAAGTTGTATAAAATGCCCAACTCAGAAGGGGGACAAGTAGAGTCCCTTACCCCCTTGCAAGATGATCAAATGTTTGAATGTTGTTTCTGAAATCCACATAACCTTCATAGCAAGTATTAATTCAATACAGTGCTGGATTAAACCTAGCAAAAGTAGCAAATGTAATAGGCCACAAATTTTTAGTATTAAATACTTTCAAACTGTCTGATGAAGCCAGCATCTTCTGATCTGGCAATTGTTAATGTTTACTTGTCAGGGAAGCTGCATATTTAATTATTAGTCACTTCAGGTTGTGTTATATCAAGGCCGTTAAATATGTTCAGATATCTCGTTAGAACAACTGGCCTCATATTTTTCTTGGTTTGTTTATCATATTGTTAGAAGTTAAATGTATAGCTAGCCACTCGTATACAAGGATACCAGTTTACTAAGGTGGCTAGCCAATCCTTATTGCAGATGCTTGCTCAGGCAAATTTTATGTTTGTTCAACACCCACAGAGCCCACCTGTAGTTTATATTGCAACTATTCTCAGCAAACCTTAGTTACAGTTTCTGGGAGAAAGAGCATGTTATCTAGAGTAATCAACAATCTGAACAAGGCCAGCACACTCAAACCCTCGGTCATAATGACTTGTGACTTTGTGCTAGCACAGCTGTTGACAACCCCCAAGGGTTCCATTTACCCAATTTCACTCACAAGGCTTGGGTCTACTTGTGGTATGGTTTTCAGTTGCTTTCCAAAGGTGCTGCACACTGGGATTGACCCCTCCAGTCTGATAACATCAGGAAGTCTCCTTCTTGACAAATCGACCATGGTGAGATTCGAACCCAGGTCTCATAGTTAGAATACGAATGTTCTGACCCTTCACCCACGTGCCCAAAGAAGTTAAGTATACACCTGTTATATAAGCTTATTTACTATGCTTGTAAATTGATATAATTAATATGCATACACCTGGGTTCCCCCTCACAGTAATATGATTGGTTGGTGTCAGCCATAAATAGAGACTGATGTGGAGGTACAGGGTGTACACCTATTGTCTTCGCCTATTGCCTACCACTATGACGAGGACCAGTTCATTACGGTTACCTGCTAGATTGTCCTACCTGGTTACAGTAGTCAACAACCACTTTGCTACTTCGAACAAATATATACCTTTCCAGGACATATCATAAATGATTTAGAATTTAATATGTATGTGTATTTTTTAAATTAGAGCCCCTTTCATAACATATGTTACAGGTCCAAAACCAGCTTTATTTAGCTCTAATTTGATAGAATCCAGAGGTAAATAAACCATTCATCACCAAGTGGACCCTGAATTTACTCCTATTATGATGAATGGCTGTTTTCTCAAAGAGTCTCCTTGCCTTGAATATCTGTTGGGATTCAAATTCCCCTCCTGTGAATTACCCCACAGGGCTTCACTAAATGCCCATGTAGGTTTTATAAAAAGGCAAATATTTCTTCCTCTTGCTCCAAGATGTATCAGAATGTAGATGAGGACATCCCTGCTGGGACATGTTCGTTTCCTCGGTTGACTGACAACTGGAATCTTACTGACATACAAAAACACACACACACAAACATTATTAATAGCTAAGTTTTTAATGTCTTTTCCTTTCCTTTCAACTGACAGCCATGACTAGGTTCTTCTGTTTTCTTTCAACTGTGTATGCAACAGCGTAATTTATTTTTGTTAATACATGCATTAATTGTTTGCCTAAAATCTATTATTTTTACCTGGACTAACATGAAACCACGAAAAATTTTTTCAGGACAAATATACCAGGAGCAATTAAATATTTACTGAAAAACGTCTACACCTTGCAACAAAAAAGGTTACTCCCACAACATCCCAGACCTCAAGTAGAACTTATATACAAGTGTATGATGGGTAAATTGTTGCCATTTTATATTTTTAATTTTGTTCATGCACATTGTTTGTCTTTGATTTTGTTGACTGCACAGAGTCAGTTGGGTACCATCTGTGAGAAAAAGAGCCCCTTGATGCAATTCATTCCACCACAAATTTGGAAAAGGCATGCTGTACTGCTTGACATTCATGCCAGAAGCTCCAATAGAAACATTTCAGAATGTCTGGGTGTCAATCTGAGGACAGTGCAGTGGATTTAGAAAGAGTTGGATGAGTCTAATGGTGATTACTAAGTTATGGCAGCTTTGAATACTTTCTCTGATTATTCTGATAAGAAAAGAACTCCCAAATTTGTTGGTGAGGGCCTCAGACTCAACACAAAGACCTACATCAAATGCCTTGAGGAGGTAGTGCTGCTCTGGATCAAGAGAAGAAGACCCTATGTCTGACAACAGGAGTCTGAACCATGCCACACAAGCAGAAGAACCCAGTCATGGCTGTCAGACAATTTCTGCGACCACATCACCCCTTACATCTGGCCGCCTAACCCCCCAAACTGAAACTCCTTTGATTATTATGTGTGGAGTGCAGTTGAGCGATAGTCCAACAAAACTCTTTGTAACACCAAAGATGAACTGAAAGTAAGGATTATGGCAGCATTGACCAACTTAAACAAGTAGACTGTCCAGAAGAGTTGCAGGAGATTCCGAAGTCATCTGGAGGCTGTGGTTGAAGCCAATGGCGATTTTATTGAATAAATTTACTCTTTAGTATTTCTAGATGTTTTTGTATAATTTTGGTAAATATACTTGTTAAAATGAGATGTCAGTGTTATTTTAATTTTTGTGTAATTTAGATGATAATTTATCCATCACATTAATGGTAAATTAGCTAGATGAAGACACCATTAGCACCAATCCATCACTAAAGCTGCTGGAAAAATGGTTGATTCCTTGTACCATTCTAAGGCTTATAGCCATATCATGTTGAAACACTGGTTCCCGTATGATTACTGAAGTTAAGCAATATTGAGCATGGTCAGTACCTAGATGGGTAACCACTTGGGAATATGAGATGCTGTAAACTTAGATGTGCAGGTGGTGAAATGGATAATAGCTCAAAATTGGCAAACAGAGAGCT
This sequence comes from Acanthosepion pharaonis, assembly GCA_903632075.3. Classification (NCBI taxonomy): domain Eukaryota; kingdom Metazoa; phylum Mollusca; class Cephalopoda; order Sepiida; family Sepiidae; genus Acanthosepion; species Acanthosepion pharaonis. Next base: position 466,160 of record CAHIKZ030000936.1, read on the forward strand.
GAGTTCCAATTCCAGTCAGGTTCATTATATTCAGTTACATGAAAATTGGGAAAGGTATGAATTTACCTCTTCTCCCCATCTATGGGTTAATTAGTAAAACTTGTATCACTAAATCATTACAATCTCAAAAAAATTCTTACAATCTAAAAAATTATTTTCTGGTTTTAAATAACCTGCAAAAGGTTGATAAGCCATAAAAAAGAAATCAGTCAATTAAAAAATTAGTAAAATCAATTATTCTCATCTATGCAAAGTTTATAGTCTTGCATTCTTATCAGACATTACTAATATACCATTACATCTGTTTAAATTCATCATTTATGTAGCAACTCAGATACATACAAATATCTATGTACAAATATTTTTAATATAAAAATTACAAAGATCATTAATACTCAACGAAACAAGTCAGCCAGTAAATTACTGAAGTTTAACATATAGAGAATTAACATACACACACATATACTTTATCACACACTCACACGCTGGTCAGTAAATAGAATAGTAAGGTTAAGGCCCTGCTGAACCCTATATGTGTGGGTGTTCCAGATTGGTTCCAGTACTGTCTGTGACGGTCATCATCACACACATACATACATACTTACATAAATTCAAATTATACAACAATAAACATTCATTGGATAATAAATCAACACTACTGTGTAATGGACAATTTATAAATCGCAGCTATGCGACAATTTTATAATCACTATATTTTCATGTATTCGATTTCATGCACTTTTGGGAGAATCAGATCCCAGAAGCATTTGTGAGTCTCTCCAAAGCTTGCTTGCTGATTGGTCAATGCCAACCAATCAGATTGTCTGCATGTGAAGAATGATTCTTCCTGTGCAGCGCTTCAGAGCCGATAATTACCTATATAAGCAAGAAATATTCTTAGATAATTAGTGAGATTTCAGCTGCCAAATGAATCCACAACAGTTGGAAAATGCATTAACCTTCTCACTCACACCACCACTCATATGCTGAATATTCCCTATACTCACATAATATTTTTCCTTATACAGCAAAACTGTTGAAAACATTTATTACCAGTAATTGTCACAAACTTTCTTTCAGTGAACTTTGGAACACAAATAATAGTTAAAGAGAGACAACTCTTGTTTTACTCAATGCATGCTTTTCTTTCACATCCTTGTTTGTACATCTTGTTAAATACATATTTTATGTGTAATGATGTCTTTGGCTTATCCTTTTTTTCTTCACGTCAACTTGGTTTCCTAATCTAAGTTAAATTAATGTGGTGAAGTCTGCCACATGTCTAATTGCAACCCATTGCTCTGCTACCTCAGCAAGAGATGTAGGGCTCTTAGCTTCTTTTCACTTCCAACAAGTGAATATACAACATGTTCCCATCTGCTCCTCCCTTCTGATACCCTATGCCAGACTTATGAAAACAGAACTTTCATTGTTCTATACTTAAGAACAAATTCACAAAAAAGGTATTGTATGTTGTGTATTGTTACTTCAATACAATAAATGTTATGTTTGATATATTTTTGTACTATTCCATTTCTTTTTTACATAATGTCTACTGACTAAATACATGTTTAAATATGAGTAGATATTTGCAAACAAAGTTCTCAATATTAAAAAAACAGAGCAACAATAATCAATAGCTATTGGTGGGGCAAAGATGGAAATAAACACCAAGGCAGTCAATCATCAAATGAGAAAAAAAATCTACATTTCATTCCAGTTAATAAATTAATCCTTTGAAAATAAATATTTAAAATTCTTCAACCAATGGGTTGCATTCCTACTGACAATAAAAGACATGCTTTGTGATCCCTTTGGAGAATATTTAAGTGAAGCTTCTAGACCAAACAAGCCAGTAAGGAGATAGAGACAGATACAATGTGACATCAGTTCACAACAGTGGCTTTAAATAGATTCCCTTACTCATTCACTCGTCTTCTTCATCAAACTATGTGACACATTTTCCTCCTCACTTTATCCCTTGCCTCTCTTTTCCACACATACATGTGAAGAAATCACATTTCTTTTCATCGATATACCGTTCATCAGGGTAAGAGATTTTTTTTACCTTGACATTAAACAGACAGACAGATACATATATAGATAGAGAGATAGATGTGAACAGATTGAAATAGCTAGATATGAACAAACTGAGATAGATAGAAATGAACAGACTGAGATAGATATGAACAGTGAGATAGATAGATAATGAACAGAATGAGATAGATATGAACAGAGTAAGATATGAACAGACTGAAATATATATGAACAGTGTGAGATAGATAGATAGATAGATAGAAAGAAAAAGGTGGAGTTTCAACAAAACACATGTGAACACTATGTACTGGAACTGGGAAAGAGAATTCAGATTTATTATTTATTTGTTTATTTTAATTTTACTTTATTTACTCTTTATTTTTTATTCATTTATTTATTTTTAATTTAAATTTTAAATTTTAATTTTAAGCCTTTATTTATTTTTTATCCTTACTCATTTTTAAATTTATTTTTTATCTTTTATTCATTTTTTAATTTTATAACATATATGTGTGTGTGTGTATACACCCTAGTTAATGTTGTTTTTTTTTAATATATTTCTATAAATCAGTATTTCTCAACAGGTGTTTCCCAGAACTCTAGGCTTCCACAAGAAGTTACAAGGGATTATGTGAGAAATTGATAAATAGATTAATGCATTTTTGAGTAATTTCTGTTTAATTTTTATATTCGAAATTTTGCTATACACATATGGCACATTATTGGAAAATCTCTGGTTATTATAATAAAATATGAAAGAGATAGATATTAATAATAACACAAGGGCACATGGTGCAGTGGATAAAGGCGTGGGTTAGATCCAGTGACAGTACCCAAGGAGTGTGAGTTCAATACCCGGTTATGGCAGTGGAGAATTTTCAGAGGGAAATTAACAGGAGATAACTGACATCTGTTAAAAACATGGCACGTGGAACTAGAACAGTCTACCCCAGTGAGTGAAATAAAGGGTTAAGTTCAACGTTTGAACTATCTGAAGAAGGCCAGAGTGTACAATGGCCAAAACATAATAAATATGGTGACAAAGATGAGGACAATAGTCCAAATAATGGTTTATAATTATTTTTATGCAGGGCTTCCCCCAAAAAGGAAACTATTTCAAAGGTTCCACAATATCAAAATGGTTGAGAAATGGTAATCTATTCTATTTTCAATTCCCTTATAGCCTCTACTAAAGTCCTTAGTTATTATGATAAAATATAAAAGAGATATTAATAATAATGGCATAATATAAAGGCCAATGTAACAAGGAATGGTATTTTTACATTTAGTCAAATGAATCTTGTAACAATGTTGGAATAATTCCTCAAAGATGTAGAAAGACAGACTTGAAGTAAGAGGAACGTGCTTATATTGACGAATGCTGAGAATACTCTGGAAGGAACATGTGATCAATGAAGAAGTTTTAAGGAAGTTGTGGAGAGATATGACTGTTTCACATTAGTATAAAGAACATATCAATATTTGAACATGATGTACCTAGGGTTGGTTTTGAATTTAATCATCCTTTTAGATCAGTGTTTCTCAACCAGTGTTGCTTGGAATATTAGCATTCCGCAAGTCTCTAGAGGTTCCACAAGAAACAGTAATAAATAGGCTAATGCTTTTTTCAGTCATTTTTGTTTAATTTTTATATTCAGAATTTTACTATACACATACAGTAGATTATTGGAAAAATTTTGGTTACTATAATAAAATATTAAAGCAATAGATATAATGGTTTGTAATGATTTTTATGCAGGGGTTCCCTGGAACATGAAAATTAGTTCAAGGGTTCTACAAGGGTAAAAAGCTTGAGAAATGCTAATCTATTCTATTTTCAATTTTCTTATTGCCTATACTAAAATCCTGGGCTATTATAATAAAATATAAAAGAGATGGATATCAATAATTGTATATAATCATTTTTTATGCAGGGGTTCCCCAAGACATGAAAACTATTTCAAGGTTTCTACAAGGATAAAACACTAAAGAAATGCTAGTCTATTCTATTTTCAGTTCCCTTATAGCCTATACTAAATACCTTGGTTATTATAAAAGAGATATTAATAATGATTTATAATTATTTTTATGCAGAGGTTCCTCGAGAAAGGAAACTATTTCAAAGTTTCCACAATGTCAAAATGGTTAAGAAATGCTAGTCTATTCTATTTTCAATTTCCTTATAGCCTATACTAAAATTCCTTGGTTATCATAATAAAATATAAAAGAGACAGATATTAATAATGGTTTATGATTTTTATGCCAGGGTTCCCTGGGACATGAAAACTATTTCAAGGGTAAAAACGTTGAGAAATGCAGCTATAAATATTTACATTGATGTGCCTAGTTAAAATTTTCTACAAAACACGACCATTAATTTCATTGATGTAAACTCTGATAGAATTAACAGATAAAATCACAAGATTGAAATCCTGGGCATTTAACGTGATCTCAGCTGAAGTAGTTCATTTTTATTTTTATTCTTTTCACTGTGAAATCACATGAATAAAAGTCTTAAATGATAACAATAATAATTTAACAATAAAGACTAAAAACAAATGAATGACTATTCTTTAAATGCTCTCCAGAGCATAACTTATATAACTAGATTGCATGCCATTGATATATGATGTCATGTTACTGCACACACATATAATGATATACAACTAAATGTCTACCAAAAATCCACAAATACTTTTAATTACATCACAACTATAAAATAAAATCTTAAATAATCATAGATTTTGACTTAAGAGCTCATAGAATCTGTAGTCCCTAATTCAGATTCAATGAAAATAAATTAATTATAAAACACTTTCAGACTTCTCCACTAACTGATTTATTTCTTGTATAATGCTAAATGCAAAGCTTGCTAAATCCCCCTCCCCCCAAAAAAATCAGATAATAATAATAGATATTAATAATGGGTTATAATAATTTTATGTAGATATTCCCTGAAACTTGAAAACTATTTCAAAGGTTCCTCAAGGGTAAAAAGGTTGAGAAATGATGGTATATTCTATTTTCAATTTCCTTATAGCCAATACTAAAATCTTTGGTTATTATAAAAATATAAAAGAGATAGATATTAATGGTGGAATAATGGATAGTGGCTCGGATTGAGGAATCGGATTGCTGAGTTAAATTCCCGTTGAATCCATTACATTCATTACATTCCAATACCCTTGGGAAAGGTATGAATCCTCTTCTTCTCTCCCCCAGCTATGGGTAAGTAGCAGGACAGACTGGATTCTATAGCCTTGGATGGCAACTGGTCTACTGCAGAAAGAAATAGCAACCAACTGCAGGAAAATATCTGCCTTGTCAGTCATGTATTGAAAGATACATGATCACCTAAGCGTGTGTCATGCATGGCACATAACTGACTGATATAATAATCTGGAATAACCATAGGTTTTGACTTAAGAGCTTATAGAATCCGTAGCTCCCAATTCATATTCGATGAAAATAAATTAATTGTAAACTCTTTCAGACAATGACTGAATTATTTCCTGTATAATGCTAAATGCAAAGCCTACAAAATGTGCAATTGAAAAAAATCAGATAATAGTTCCAACAACCCTGACAATATTAGGCAAATAATTCTTCCCACCAATTTGATAACAGATAACCCTGAAAACAACTTATCCAATGTTGATCTGTAATTTATCATCATCACCTGTAAAACAATAAAAGATGTTATCAGGTACTAAACAGAACAGAAACAATAATAACCTGTGACAGGTGTACATAAAATAAATTGCGTAAAATGACCAATGACGTTCATGAGTGAAACCAGTGGCAGGCATATATGAAATAGATTGCACAGAATGCCCAATGACATGCAAGAGTGAGACATCCAGAAATCTCAAAGAAAGCCTAAAAAAAACATTGCAGGGGAACTATGGCAGAACAACATTTTAAACACAAAAGTTCACCATAAAACATCTGATCACAATTCAACCATGAAATTCCAGTTTGATTGCAAAAGAATAATTTACTAAGAAGAAAATACATTGAAAGTGCACTGATCTCACAATTCTCTACATCCAATCTTAGCCCATGCTCATATACAATATCACCCATCATTGCAAAAATACAGGTTGTGTTAGAAATATTTCCCACATATACCTTCCAGAAATACCTTCCACATAATGGTAAGACATGAGCTATATGAAGTCATCATTGCGACTTATGTCTTACCATTTTCAGGGAGGTATTTCTGCTGCACCCTGTATAAGTAGCACAATACAGTATACAAATGAATAGAGAAAGAAACAGAAAGCTACTTGGAGTGGGCTAATTTCAAATCCATCTTTCTGGCCACCATATTTGATAAAGATCTTTATTGCATCTTCCCCATCCTTTTGTTACACACAAGTTTGTCTCTCATTCTAGCCTGTGGATACCTACTATAAGAGGTGAAATGCATAGTTGAATAAATTTTTCCAAATTATATATATATATATATATATATATATATATATATATATATATATATATTGTTATATTCTATGCTAATAGGAATATATACTTGAAAAACATGGTGGATAAAATAAGTAAAGGTTTATTGTAAAAAAACAGTACAATAAGTATAAAGGTAACAGTTATGTACAAGGTCGTCACAAGTCAATCCAGTAGTGAGTGCTACTATTGGAAGGTTGGTAGTTTTCACGTAAGTCTGAGTCGTACTTAACAGATCCCAGGTAGTCTCTGTAGTCCGTTGATTTACATATACTTATAGGTAGTTACTACCTATAGTGTAGTCACTCATGGGGGTGACAGGTTATTCCATTACATCATATATTTAAAGATTTGATTAGTGGTACAAATGATATGAAAAGACAAAATTTATATTCATTACCACTCATGATAATAAGTAAAAGGTAAAACTGAAAAACAAGGTAGCTAACTGGTTTCAAACCTTGCTCAACAGAGCTAAATTAAGGTTAATAAATATAGAATTATCTATAAAAAGAGATGGACAATATGTATTGGAAAAAAATTACTTAGATAGAAATTGGAGGCTCAGTACGAAATGCTCTAACACTTTTAAGTGGTAAATCGAGTGAGACTTACTAAGAATAGTAAATGTATCCACACTGAAATTAGAGCCACAATTATGGCTATTTATTTCGTGATCTGTGATGGAAGACCCGTATGTGTTGGTCAGAATGTGTGATGGAGAATACTTAAGATTTCGGATTTTTGTTGGCATGTGTTGCTTTATTCCGACATCCAGTCTTTGAGTCGTTCTCCCTATGTAGTGTGAACCACAACTACATTTAAATGAATAAATCAAAGAACTATTATAATGTGGAGGAAGAACGTCTTTCTGCATAGATGGAGGATAGATTTGGCAGAAGAAACTACATGTGTGTTAGCAGCAAAGTAACAAACCCGCTTAGCATATCTATCACTGATGGTACCTAGCCAAGGATGGCACAGATACACAGGACATCTTTGTACTGTAGCCAATTTAACTTTATTGAATTCCAAAATTTTGTTCTTAATTATTGATTGAACAATGCCCAATGAATAGACATTGTTACAGAGAGTGGTGGTAATAAACTTGTTCATCATTCAACTTGGTTTTAGAGCAGATTATTAAAGCACTATGAGTAATGGTCTTAAATTGATTTTATTACAGGACAAAAAGAGTCTCAATGGGTATATAAACCGGTAAATGTTGGTTTTTCATAAACAGATGTAAGAAAACCTGAAGATCTGCTAACCAAAACATCAAGAAAGGGAAGGGAAGAATTAATTTTCTTTTCTTGTGTAAATTTTAGAGCTGGATGCATATTATTCAGGGATGAAAGGAAATGGTCTGCTTTAGTCTTGTTATCGAAGAGACAAAAAGTGCCATCTGCATAATGGAAGTAAACATCAGGTTTATTACATTTAGATAACACACTCTCTTCATGAAATCCAACAAAGATATTTGCTAAGATAGGTCCCAAAGGGGAACCCATTTAAACACCATCAGTTTGGCTGTACATGATGCTGTCGAAACTGATGAAATTTGCCATGATGTCAGTTAATTCAACTGACATCATGGCAAATTTCATCAGTTCGATAAAAACATCCTCAGGAATAACAGAAGGGGACAACTGATTACAATATAAGGCATCAGCACATATATCAATAGTCTCAGCAAGATGAATGCTGGTAAAGAGACTGAAAATATTATAGGAATGCATAAATGTGTCCATCAATGGATAATGCTGAATAAAGTTGGAAAATTCAAATGCATCTTTAATACAGGAAGAATTATTCCGTTCCAAAACTGGCTGCAATACAGTGGTAAGCCATTTGGCCACACCAGGTTGAGAAGACCTTATCATGGACAAAATAGGTCTAAATGGAAACCCAACCTTATGTGTTTTGACTAAAACCATAGAGATGGAGACAAACAAAACCTGAGGGTTTAATTAAATTGGAAATGTTAGTGGGCAAAATCCCACTTTTAAACCCAACTCACTAGATGTTTAAAAGTAAAAGTAAAAATAACATGTAGAGATTTTAACTTTAGTTTTAAAAAAAAGCATTAAAGGGAATTTGATAAAAATTACCCGAGGATACTGTAAGGTTGAAACTAAGATAGCGGATTCAACTGATCACCTGGTTTTTAAAGTATATATATATATATATATATATATATATATGTGTGTGTGTGTGTGTGAAAAGTGTGTGTATATAAATATAAATATAAATATATATATATAATTATTTATATATTATATGCGTGGTACGTATTAGAAAGTGCTCAATATCAGAGATAGAGCTAACATATTTGGTTGGATTGATGTGAGTTTGTGACCCTGGGTTCCACGCTTGCGATCGTCACAATCACAAAAGTGTGAAACCCAAGGTCACAAACTCACATCAATCCAACCAAATATATATATATATATATATATATATATATATATATATATATAGGGTGCAATTAGTAAATTGTTGCGATTTTATATTTTTAATTTTACACAAACGCATTGTGTTGTTTTTGATATTGTTGACTACACAGTAGGGTCAGTTGAGCACCATCTGTGAGAAAAAGAGCATCATGATGCAATTCACTCTGCCAGAAATTTGAAAATGACATGCTGTACTGCTTGGCATTCCTGTCGGAAGCTCCATTATGAACATTTCAGAGTGTTTGGGTGTCAATCTGAGGACAGTGTCGAAGATTTGGAAAGAGTTGAATGAGTCTAATGGTGATTATGAAGGAAAACTCACCATGATCGTTATGATAAGAAAAGAACTCGCGAATCTGTTGGTGAGGGCTTCCAACTCAATATGGAGGCCTACATCAAGTACTTTGAGGAGTTAGTGCTGTCCTGGGTCAAGAGGGTGGCTGCTAAAAGACCCTATATCTGATAACAGGACTCTACACAAGCAGGAATATTGAATACATTTACTCTTTAGTATTTCAAGACATTTTTGTATAATTTTGGTAAATATATCTCTTAAAATGAGATGTCAGTTTTATTTTAATTTTTGTGTAATTTAGGCGACAATTTATACATCGCATCATATATATATATATATATATATATATATATATATATATATATATATATATATGCAGACGTGCGAATAGGCGCACACATGTACAAATGCACACATGTACACGCACATACACTATAAAAAAGAACAAATTTAAACCATTGAAAATTGCATAAAGAATGAAATTATGAAGTAGAAGCAGTCAATTGCTAATATTTTCTGGTGAGTGGATGTAGTGATTCCTACAGTATTCGTCTATGAAACTCTGGAGTCAGGATACTGAAGATAACATCTATCAGCTAAGTAACAAACATTTTACTTATATTAATTCTATATATATAATGAACCAAGAAAGCTAAGTATTACAAACTATCTGCCTTTTTCTACTTTTGAAAGTTATGCAACCATCTATCACTTCAGTGAGCAACAATCTCTCTTAACTTTGTTTTAAACATTTTTGAATATCATTTTGTATTAGATCATTTAATCTGTTGTATGAACATTTCCTCTTCATGACAATATATTAAAACTATGGACTTTAAGAATTCTGATTTATTTTCCTGAAATGAGCAACTGACACTACTTCAAGCATGTATTATGACTCATGATATAAATTCATGAATAAATTCCTTATCTTGTTTTGTTTAAATTACCTGTAGGTTTCCTCCTTATTAATCTTTGTGGTGTGGATAAATCAGCCGTTCATTTTAACTACCATGCCCCTATAAACACACATCAAACACCCTATATTATATCACTATAAAATCCATACGTAAAGAATCTAAAAATATGTCTGTCTACTACCACTAAACAGTGTTGCGTGAAAATATTCCCAAATCAACATGTGGACAAGCGCCATACATAAATAAAAATGCCTATTAGACAAACACACATACACAAATTAATATACATTATGATCTGAGTCCCATATAAACAAACTAGAATCATCACACACACACACACACAACTGTGTATTTGGGCAACAACTCTTCTTTTATACAAATTTCATTGAAGACAAGGCACTGTAATTAAGCTTTTTATTAAATTTTTTTTGCATTCATACAAGTATTTTCTTTCTAGATATAAAGTGTCCCAATGTTTCATGGGCCTGAATTGTTTTAAAGATGTTTTTTTTTACTGAATATGTTGGTTTATATATATATATATATATATGTGTGTGTGTGTGTGTGTGTGTGTGTGTGTGTGTGTTATCTTTTGTATATATGTATCTATATGGATGGGAATGTTTTATTCTGTTTTTTTTTTTGTTAATTTCTGAACACTGTCAGCATGGATCCGTCTACCTAGGTTTTTGTTTTTATCTGAGTGTCAGGATATCAGACATTAAATAACAACATTGAATCTTTTAAATTAAACATAAAAAGGTTATCCTGTGAAAGAAAAGTAGAAGCAGAACATCAGTTGAAATAACATTTATAGATTCTTTTCAGAAATATACAATAACCACAATATGTTCAATTTTCCTTTCAGTGAATTTTGTTTCATATATAGTAATTAAGTGTTCATAGTGTCCTACGAGATGTGTGGACAGACTTACTTTATGATGATCAACCTAATGTTTCAGTCAATGTGTGCACAAGGCCTTAGTTGTCTGCTGCTGGCTAATCACTTTCATTGTGTGCATGTGTGTGTGTGTGTGTGTGTGTGTGTGCATATGTAGATCAAATAGGCCTCCAAAAATTGTTTTGAACCTTGAAAAGCAGTATGCTTATATTTTTATATCTGTAAGGGAGATCCAAAATCTAATTTCACATAGAAATGTGAACGTTTTAAATGTAAGGTTTTCATTAGTGAAAAAGTAATTTCACACTTGTTAAAATCTTTCTCTCAAATTTGTGGGAGTGGTGAAGGGAGTTATTATTGTTATTTTCTAGAATTTAGAAAATAATAATAATAACTAAATAATAACTAAATAGTATTTTTGAACCACTTAGAATCTAAATGGTTCAAAAATAACATGTAGTAGGTCTACAACTACATCAGCCAAGTATTTTGACAGTATTTGCTCTTGTAATGGTTGCTTATCAAATAAACCTTCTGATGGGATTTTATTGGTTGAAAAATATATATAGGATTTAATTTCTATAAGTCCATGTTCATAGTTGATGTTATTGAGAGCTGGCTTCATGGAGACCTACCAACCTCTGTCCACAACATACTTGGAAAATACAACTATAATAGCCTCATCAACATTTTAAAAATCGGCTAAAAATAATGGAAGCATTAATAATAAAAAAAAGTAGCCAACTCACAATAATATCAACTATGAACATGGCCACAGCGTGCTGACTGTGTTTGCAAATTTAAAAAATACATAAAATCCCTATAGATACACATATACAAAAGCCTACATATCCAGTTGATAAAACATCCTTGATAATGGCAAATAGATTAGGTGAAAGTGCTTGGAGCCATAGAACATTTTGACAGTTTTTACACACTTTATGTCCAGAAAAGAAAATACTTGTATGAATGCAAGATCCATTTAGCCTTTATAACTTGTTATGTGACTTCATTCACTGTCCAAAAGGTTTATTCTGCTACTGAAGGTAGCCTGATATCTAAATTTGCATTCCATAGTTGTGTTGTTCTATCCTGCTATGGCAACAGAAAACAACTTTGAGTGAAATTAACAATAAGAGAGGGATGGAAAAAGAATGCAGTCAAAAGGGAAGTAATATTAATAATGTAGAGTGCTAAAGGTTAATAAAAAAATTAATTGCAGTGCCTTGACAGTTATATATATATATATATATATATATATATATATATACGATATATATATATGTATATACATATATATATATGAGAGTGAGAGACAGAGAGGGAGAGAGAAAGTAGGGCTACTATATATAGTGTGTGGCAGAAATACCTCCCACATAATGGTAATACATTAGTGGCAATGGAGACTTCATCTAGCTAATGTCTTATTATTAAGTGGGAGGTATTTCTTGGTGGTATATGTGGGAGTTATTTCTGTAATACCCTGTATAATGTAAATGCCTTGATAATGAATTTATTGTAGAATGGCAATGAAATTCTGGGCGAAAAGTGATTTTCTGTGGCCAGGAACTACTTGAAGCATTAATGACATAATTCTGTATTTGACGAAGATCCTTCTTGGGGTCCAGCATGTCACATAGGACATTTTTCCATTTTATCATTTAGTAACTGAAAATATATACATTTTTTAGTAACTGAATTCAATTGCCCATATGTAAACCAGATATACATAGAGAGAAGGGGGGCACCTCAAGGTGGTGTAATGATTAGTTAGCAAGTTTGTCTCGCTAGAACATTTACAGCAGAGTAGTGAGTTCGATTCTCACTGGGTGCCCCCCCTACTTTCAGCTTTGTGCCACATCTAAGCTACGCTTGGAAAATCACTATACATAGAGAGAGAGAGAGAGAGAAAGAGAGGAGCAAGATAGACGTTTTGACATGGTGTAATGGTAATGGTTAGCAAGCTTGTTTTGCTAGATCAATTACAGATGAGTAGTGAGGTTGATACTCACTGGGTATTCCATACATCTAAGCTACACATTGTAAATCAGTAGAGAGAGAGGGTGAAAGAGAGAGAAAAAGAATGAAAAAAAGAGTGAGTGAAAGAGAGAGAAAAAAGAGAGCGAGTGAAAGAGAGAGAGAAAGTGTGTGAAAGGAATTGAAAGATGGTGAGAGAAAGAAAGAAAAAAGAGAGAGAGAGAGCGAAGGAGAGAGTGAGTGAGAGGAAAAGAGACCGTGAGAGAGAGAAAGTGGTTGGTTCTCTTAAAAAATATGACAGACCATTTACTGTACAGGCAAATTTTGAGACCCACGTAGTTTTTTTTTATGTCAAAAAAACCCTTTTTATCCCATTTTCATTAGAATATTTTATTATTTTTTTTATTTATGTTTTAGTGGTAGGGTTTATGCGCAAAAAATTCATGTCTGTCTGTAGCGAAGATGATTTTTTTTCATCATTGATTGGCCAATAAAAGTAAAATAGATTGCAAACTGTCTTTAAAAAGTTGTAAAAACGAAAAGGAGGACACATACGTGGTAGGGGAAAAAAATTAATGTATTTTGAACATGTCCCTGACCTTTAGTAAACTTGAAAAAGAGAAAGACAGGAAAAAAAAATGTAAAAGAGAAAGAAGACGATAATAAGGGCGGTGATAGTAAATAGTGTTATCAGTTGATTATAAGAACGGGTACTTGGCGCGTGTTTGTCTCTATTTTGTTCACGCTGCTTCTGTGTACGGGTTTTTTTTTATCATGTCTGATTCAACTGGAAAAGTAGGTGACTTTATTAATTCATTTTATCGCCTAAATTTATAAAAAAGTGTATCTAAAACATTTTAATTTGTAATATCGTTTTCTGATTTTAATATTAAAAAAAAACAAAACCATGATGTGTTTTTAAATTTGTTTAAAAAGTCTGGAAAGAAAATTAATTTCTTTGTTGTACAATGTACAGTAATTAAAGTTTCTATCGCAATTTAATGGTTTTATTATTCTAACATTTTTATATTTATCTTTTTTGTTTAATTTGTTAAAAGTGACATACATAAGCTTTCGAGTGGGGGGAGGGAATGTATAAGCTGCCCCCCCCCCCGCGGCCGGTATAATTTTCTCTTCTTTATCGATATATTAGGGTTTGTTTTTAATTTAATCTTTATGTAATTCTTCCTGTTAGCAATTTTTTTTTTTTTTTAATTTCAATTATTTTCAATCTGATGACAAGCTTGCCAAACAACAGTTTCTTAAACTTCGGTGGGAGGATGTGAAGTTTTTTGGTCATTAATGTTCCTTCACCGCAAGTTTTACCTTTTTTCTTTTAAGTTTTTGTTTGAAAATACTTTTAAGTTTTACAGTATTATTTCTTATTTAATTTAAAGTCCTCTTCTAGAAAGATTTTATTGGAAACGTTTTTTTTTTTTTAGTCTTCAAGACAACTTTAGAATTTAATTTGCTTATTACTTGTTTTTTTTTTTTTTTTTTTTTATCAAAACATTAAAAAAATATTGAGTGAAAAAAAGAAGGTATTTAAATGTTCCACAGGGCAATAGTATTATTGTATTTTCAACAAATTTTTAATGTTTGGTTTCCTAAGAAAATATACTTAGGCTCTTATAAATGAAGTGCATATTTTCGCAATATGAAGCCAAGAAAAAATGTTATTGGTGTACTGTAGTTACTGTATTGAAAATATTTTTTTTTCAAAACGTTTATTAAAATGTCTTATAAATAAATTAACGGGAATCATCACAGTTAAAAATACTAAGACTTTGACTTTTTTCTCTTCACATTTTTTTTTTTTTTTTTTTTTAATTTTTTGACAAACTTTTTAAAAGCTAAATTTTACCTCCGCAGGATGTAAAAATCAAAATATTAAAGATTTTTCTAAATCGAAATTGCTTTGCGGGGTTTAATCTGCAAATTTACCGCTTCAAAATATATTTTTCTGCGTGCTTTTGAATAAATGATTTTTTTTTTTTTTTTTTTAGCAGAATATTGTTTAAGGGAATTAAACAGCAGCCCTTTTTTTGCTAGTCTAAAAACTATGGAAGCCTGTATAAAAAAAAAAAAAAAGCTTGATAAAGGTATATCATGTTTAACTTTAGCGCAAAGAAAAAGATAATATACCTTTTATCCTGTTCCTTTAATTTTAATAAAAACTAAAAAGGAACTTGTAAGACGCATAAAAACTTATAAGTTACGAAAAACCAAAAAAAAAAGAAGCTATCTTCAACCCCCAAAAAAACTCCGACCACAAGTTATCATTTTTCAGCGAGAAAAAATACATTTTTTTTTTCTTTTTAGTCTTCCATATAAAATAATACTTTAAAATTGGAATGGAAGGTTAGACAAAAATCAGCGCCGAATTTTTACATTCGATTTACAATACATTTAAGTAAATAAAAATTATTGAATATCCGTAGTCACAAATATGGACATAAAGTTAGGGTCTAGTTTAGCATTTATGTATACGGGAAACTGAACCCTCATTTCAGAGATACATCATTCACTCCTGAAACTTTAAATTTTCCTCATGAAAAGTTCCCGAATTAAAATGGTCATCATAACTAAATTTTGACCTTTTCATATGAAAATCCTCAAATTAGTTTTTTTTTAATTGGTTATTTCTCATCTCGAAAGAAGTAAAATATAATTTTTAATTTGTTACATTTTATTTTTCATCCAAAAGAAAAATGGATTTTTAAAATTTGAAATTATTATTTCCGAATGACAGTTTTAATTAAATTTTTAAAAGAAAAATAATGATCACTTTTTAAATTCTAAATTTAGTTATAATTTTAAAATTTAAAACTATTTTAATTTTTATTATTTTACTCTTTGACTGGATCTTGTTTTTAGTTTTTATCTGAAAAACCCCGCCGCATTATTTCCAAATTAAAGAAAAGAAATATAAAAATGTTTTATTGTTTTTTTTTTTTTTAATGGAGTTCTTTTGAAGACTTAAAGGCTCTTTTGTCATTAATTTTTTTTTTTTTTTTTTTTTTTTTTTTTTTTTTTTTTTAAACTTTAAAAGAGGAGGTGCTGCCTTTTTTTTTTCTGCCAAATGCGTTCTAGTGTTTTTTTTGTTTTGTTTTTAATCCAAGTTTTTACTCGCCCCAAAATATAATTATGTTTAAAAGTTAAAAATTGTTGAATCAGTGTAACCCGGATATGAGATTTTCTCTGGTCCCAAATTAGAGCCTGTGAATGTATATAAAATAGACCAAACCCGGATATAAGAGAAACCCGGGTATAAGAGACTTCTTATCCGGTCCCGACAACTCTCTTATATCCGGGTTACACTGTTGTATACGTCTTTTTATATCCCAGACCCTATTTTGCGCTTGTTAGTTATAATTTTTAACTTTTTAATTCTAAAATAAAAATAAAACAAATATAACAATTCCTAGCCGATGTACATTTTTTGGGCTTTTTTAGTCACAATAACAATGTCCTGGTTATATTTTTCATAAAAGCCATTAAAAACTTTTCTAATTTAAATAATGTCTTAGTTTTATATTGGGTTTTACATTTACAATTCAGAGCTAAATTTATGGTGGAAACAGTCCTTGATTTATTCTTCAAAGTCATGTGCATTTAATTAAAAAATTACAGACATGGCACGTGGAACTAGAACATTCTACACCAGTGAGCAAAATAAAGAGTTCAGTTCGACATTCCAACCACCTGAAGGCCGGAGCGCACAACAGCCGAAACGTTGTGATAAATATGGCGACAAAGATGAGGACAATAGTCCGAATAATGTAAATAATGTAGATAGATACACATATTTGAGTTTTCAAAAATGAAGTAAGATGGATGGGGGTAACAAATGTAAAAAAAAAAAAAAAAAATTTACCATGACTTTCTCAAAAAACAAACATTTCTAAAATAATTTAATTAATTTTTTAATAAGTTCTGAAAGTTTCATTAAAATCCGACAATTATTTAATTTTTGAAAGAAGTTTCAAATGTTTTTCAATTGAAAAATGCTAAAAAACTAATGCTAAATAAATATTACGCGACCACTGATGTAACAAAAAAAAATCAAGATTATAAAATATTTTACGAAAGAAGTGCTGAAAAGTTCTCTTAAAAAGAGATTAAAAAAATGTTTGGTCAGATTTTGGGAAGTGGGGCGGACCAAAAACTTTTCAGCATCAGTTAAGTGTTAATAAGCATTAAAGTTTAATGTTTATTAAATAAAAACATTGATGTTTAATGATTAAACATTGATGTTTTGTTTAGTCTTCAAATTTAACATATTTTATGAGTAAAAAATCTGTTTAAGTTTAGCGTTTCAAACAATTTCTGCATACCAAACAAACATTGATCTATCACTGTCACCCTTTTATCTTAATATTTATTTGCCATAATAGATACAAAATGTGCCACAAGAGCTAAAAAGTGGGGATGGGGAAAAGACTGGTTTTCTCTAGTCCTACCTCAAAACTAGCTAGTCTCATTCATTGACCCATTCGTACTTACAATTTTCCTTTCACCATAACAACGCATTTACTTTTAGCTATCACACTACAGTCACCAAAATACCTCATTTTCTCTATGAAAAGCCCTAGCACAAAGTTTTATTTATACAATTATTGAGGGATTGGGGAAAAAAATCAAAACCCAATGTTTATATACAATGAAAAAGATGTTTATACAAGAATATAAACAAAACAATATTAGTAGTAGGACCCTTCCCAAAAATGTGGCACAAATCTCAATTAGCTGGGTTGAACAAATAAATTGAAGAATATTTCCTTTAGCCAGAGAACAGACATCTGTCACCTAAAAACTGGGTGGGGTGGAGGCAAGAAATTAAAATGGAGGACAAAAAAGGGGGTACTTATGTACTTGCATGCTCTAGCTATGTTGAAAGGAAAATATTTAGCCCCGAGGAGGCCAAAAGTGAAAATGTCCTAGCTTACCATAAAAGGGTTGGGATGACTGATGTTTTGGTTTGAGGCCCAAAATCCTCTTACCTAAGTTGCATCCAACCACCACTCCAGGTCAGCACCTACACTCGCACCAAGTGTGAAACTTTCACCCACCTTTTGCTGAATTTCGACGAGGAGAGACACACCCTCTCCACCCTGATCTTAACCATAAGCTGATGCCTAAAGAAAGAGACCAGTTGCAAAGAGGAAAATTTCTCACCTGCATGAACCTCCTTCTGTCTAGTCGTCCACACCACCATTCACATAATGCCGAACAGACACAAGAACACATAGTGCTGATCCCTCGACATTGACGGAAACACATTGGCACAAATGGAACTGGCTTCTAGGACAAAAAACTTTCCATCCAAGACGCAAACCATGTAGCCTTCAATCAGCCTGCACAAAGGGCGCACAACATCGCAGTGAAAGAAGGCATGTTCAATGGACTCCTCCCAGTCACAACAGCACACACATTCGGCTGAAATCGCCAAGTCCACTGTGCAGAGCGTTTTGCTGACCCAGAGAGCCCCTCGCAACACCAGCCAGGTGAGAGATGCCTCGTTGTTATTGAGAAATTTCAACCTGGGCGCCCAAAGCGAGACTGAGGAAACTCCTCATTCGTGAGGCCCAGCTCACCTGGGAGCTTGTCATTGGCCTTCCCCCTCACTGACACATGATACAAAGCCTTCTGAGACACCACCTGGGTGTCAGAGAGGCCATCCTTTACCTCTAAGAGGCAGCACAGCGTGTTTCTACACTCCTGATAAAACTGGCATTCACCTTCGGGTGAGCGGTACGCCTCCACCTCGTCGGAATGCACACTTTCAAGGGACGGAAAGGATTGACGGGCGTCTTCCTTCCAGAATTCACCTTCACTGTCCTTTTTTCCCTTTTATCTTTCAACTTTTCTCAGTTTCGTATACTGAGTGCTAAAGTAGATTTGGAAAAATTTATGCATTAGAAATAAAATTAAAAGTGGCACCTGAAATTCAGTTTGCGAATTGCTTTCAGGTAAAAATAAAAATATTTGAACTTAGCATGACTTGAATAGACTGATCCATTCCTTGAAAAGAAAATAATTTTTTTTTTTTTTTAAATAATTTTTTTATAGATTAGCATTCCATAGGTTTTGAGATTTGTGAGAATTAATCAGTGAATATTGATTTTTTTTAATTTTTTTTCAAATTCCAGTCGAATCCATTACATTCACTTACGTGTTAATACTCTTGGGAAAGGTATGAATACTCTTCTTTTCCCCCCATCTATAGCTAAATAGCAGAACAGACTGGGTTCTATAGCCCTGGATGGCAGCTGTTCTACTGCAGAAAAAAATGGAAACCTACTGTGGGATAAAATCTACCTTGTCAGTCATGTATCAAAAGATACATGATCGCCTAAACATGTATTACGCATGGCACATAACTGACTGATGTGCTAATACTCTTGGGAATGGTATGAATCCTTTTCTTCTCCCCCCAGCTATGGGTAAATAGCAAAACAGACTGGGTTCTATAGCCTTGGATGGAAACTGGTCTACTGCAGAAAGAAATTGCAACTTACTGTGGGATAAAAAATCTGCCTCCGGTCATGTATCGAAAGATACATGATCGCCTAAGCATATATCACGCATGGCACATAACTGACTGATTGAAGGGAGGTCCTGTTTAGTAAACCAATGTCGAATAAGTGTCAAATTGATCCTTGACTTTTATAGAGTTATTGGACTTAGTTGTTTTGCATACTAAAACAGAGTTGGAAGATTACAAAAACTTTTCATCAAAAAATTTTTTTTTTTTTTTTTTTAAATAAAGAACAAATGGTATATATATACTTTTTTTTAATTAAAGAACAAAAATTTTATATAAATTAATGAATGTATCTGTTTAAATTTCATTTATTATTCAACTCAAATGTTTTGCCTATGCTTTTGATAAAAAATCCCATTAAAGTTTTTTTTTTTTTTTAGTTGAGAACGTTAAAAATGTTAAAATAAAAATGTAAATATCAATGATATTAACACTTTTAAACTTGACATTTGTAAATTCTAGTTGAGTGTAGGGCTTAGGGGTTAAATGGACAATTGATTTACCCACACCGAAAAGAGTAATGAAGGATGATAATGATGAAACATTTGATAATTTTAACAAAAAAGGATAAGGAATTTACAAATTTACACTTGAAATGTCAATAGCTAATTTCAGGAAAATAGATTTTTAAAGTTTGTAGTTTTAATGTATTGTCATGAAGAGGACATGTTCATACAACAGATTAAATCATCTGACATAAAATAATATTAAAAAATGTTTAAAGGTAAGAGAGTTTGTTGTTCCCAGAAGGGATATATGGTTGCATACGTTCAAAAGTAGACAAAGAGATAGTTCAAAATATTTAGCTTTCTTGGATTGTTGAGAGAAAATTCTTTGGTTAAAAGCTGATAATATAATTGGCGAGTAATTTTACACTGAAAACTTCAGTGCTGATCACAAGAAACTGAAATGAAACCTTTCACATGACTTCAGACACTCTTCTCTAATTAATTGAATTTTTGTCATTTTATGTAAAAAAAAAAAAAAAAAAAAAAAAATGAATTTTACATAGGTTTTGGATTTCCTTTTCTTTCTTTCTTGGCTTAACGGCTAATTTCTGTGTAGACATGCTTTTCATTGGTCCAAAAGCAATTTCACTTAGGCTCTCCCATTTATTTCCTTTTCTTCTCACCTTGCTAGCCAATCTCTTTGAAGGCAAGGTTTTCATTGGTCCAAAGAAAATTGCACACAGGCTTGTAAATTTGTCTTTTTCCTCAGCTCACCTGAATTTAAAGTGAGTTATTTCACACTCACTACAAAATAAGTTGTGTTCAATAACTTATAAAAGACAAGAATTGATTTTACACTATAGATATTATGAACAGGACGCCCTTTCTAAATCGGTAAAAAAAAAATGTGAATAAATATATTTTTACATATTTTTATTCTAACAAATGTTGTGGCTTAAGAAAGATCAAAAGAATTTTTTTTTTAAATTTAAGTGTTTTTACAAGTGGACCTGTCTAAATAGTGTTGTGAAATTATTTAAATTTGAATGCTACATTTTTTTTATCTTTTTGTTATTTCTAAACCCTATCCCACTATCCATGCTTTCTCATGCTAGTCAAGTGTGTTATATTGTTTTCCTCTTGCTTTCAATCGGTCCTATGGGTAACAGATTTTCCAAGCCCTCATTCCTCATTGTGTCCCAGAAATTTCAATTGTCTCTTTCTGATTGTTTCCATTTTCTCTAAAACCTTGTCGTTACTCGCATGTTAGGTCCATGGTATCTTCAGCATCCTTCTGTAGAACCACATTTCTGTTGCTTCAAGTCTTTTCATCTTTGAGGAAATTATCCAGTATTTAGTGCCATAGAGGAGGACAGATATTACGTAACAGTTTTGTACACTTTTCTGTTTCTAACAAAATTTTTCTATCTCTTAATATTCTGCTTAGCTTTTGGAAGGCATCTTTAATGATCAGTATTGCATTTTCTGTTTTCTTTTAGAACACTTCTAAGATATTTAAATTTTTTTGCTTGTTTCCATTATTCCCCCCCCCAATTCTTACAATCTAAAAATATTTTCTGGCTTTAAATAACCTACAAAAGGTTTAATAAGCCATAGAAAACTAATCAAACAAGCCATTCTGAGCAATGCTAGTAGGCCTGCCTTAGTCGAAGATTGCAGTTCTGGGCATCAGCCTGAATGTATTTTATAGCAAATAATCTTCATTCTTTTTTATACTAAGTTATCCCAAAATGGTGAGAACTACTTACCATAAAACGTCTCCTACGAAGATTTAGATACTGTACTACTTTTTTTTTTGATCGTGCCTAGGCTATGAGAAACAGGCTAAAGGAGCTTACCTGAACCGTTCACGTTAACTGATATGTCCCGGAAAGGGATATATTTGTTTGAAGTAGCAAAGTGGTTTTGGACTACTGTGACTGAGTAGGACAAACTGACAGGTAACTGTAATGGACTGGTCCTCGTCATATTGGTAGGCAATAGGCGAAGACTATAGGCGTAGCCACTAGGCATCGTCTTGTACCTCCACATCAGTCTGTATTTATGGCTGACACCAGCCGATCATATTACTGTGAGGGGGAACCTAGGTGTATGCATGTTTATTACATCATTATCTAAAGGTACCGTGATAATGTAGGCCTACCAGGTAGGTTATGATCACTGAAAATGAATGAATCTAGTATATACAGTGTATTAAATCCATAATTCAAATATTGGAATGCAGTAAAAGGATTCAACAGACCTTGTTAGTTGAATTTAATATAACTTTTGTTTTTGATCATGTCTATGCTATGGGAAACAGGTTAAAGAAGCTTATCTGAAGCGTTCATGTTAACTAAAAGTACTGTGAGAATGTAAGTCTACCATAACTTGTTGGTTGAATTTAATATAACTTGTATATGTTGACCTTGTAAGTTTAATTAATCCTAATACTGCAGGTTATATGAATCAAGAACAGAGCTTTTTTTAAGGATCTTCCATTTATAAAGTTGAAATTACTGTAGAAAAGTAGGACATTCTCATGTAAGCCATGTTTATTGTTCACCCCTTTTGTAGGATATCAGAGCTAGTGGTTTACTCTCATGTATAAATTGTAATCTTATCTGATTTGACCGATAAGTCCTTGTGATTGATAATGACTTTGTGATAGCTTCTAGAACAGTAGTTATTCGTCTTGGGTCATATGCTTCCCCTTGAGATCCCAAGTTTCATTTCTTACCCTATTTGGAATTGTGATCTTGTCATTTTTTTTTTTTTTTTTTTTTAAATTATTGAAACAAAATTGCTTTATTGCAGTCAAACTCTTATTTCACTAAATTATAAAACTTTGATTCTGAAATTGTTCCCTTCCCTGAGCCCAGGGCTAAAATACATCCATTGAGATTTAAAATTCTCTTCCCCAACCAGTTACTCTTTCTGAGATTTAAAATCCCTACAACTCTCTATTGAAATTTCTTTGCTGATATATGAAAATCTGCTTCTTTTGGAGCTAATTTTGAAAATAAGTTGAAATAAAATGGTTTACAAGAGTGCAGAATTTATCAAAGTCTGATCTGTTACTGATGCATATTTGCTCATATCACTTTGAGAAAAATGTTTTTATCTTAATGATTCTCATGTAACTAGTTTACTGTGACCTTTGCAGGCTTAATGGTAGACATCTGTTCAGTTTTGTATCTTAATGTAAGCAAAAACAATTTTTAGGAATTGATTTTTCATTTGTTACTACAACATTTTAATCTATTGCTTAAATGTTATTTAATGGATACCCATATTTGAGTAGATACCCTGTTTTTATTTATTTATTTTATTTTCATCAACAGGCCTGAATAATCGAGAAACAGAATATCTAGTGTTCAAAAGCACTATTCGGGCTTTGTTTGACTAGAAGGTTCTTTTTGTTGTGGCTGAAAGGTCAAGGCAAATCATTTTATATACAGATACACACACACACATATATATATATATATATATATATATATATATATATATATATATATATATATATACAGTTAAATTCACAGATCAATTCTGTGGACAAGATAAAGTAGTATAAAATAACAGTTGGAAAAAATCTTAGATTTTGCCGACGTTTCGTTTTTTCCGACTTTTTCAAGGCAAAAATGAAATCAAAATGTCTTTGTTATTATAGTTACATTAAAAAATCCAAATTTAAAAAGATAGATGCTTCTGTCTTAGCCTTTTTCTGGTTAATGTAAATTTCCTTTAATACTAATTATATCAATTCTGTGGACAATTGTCATTTTATACCAATTTGTATTGTCCACAGAATTGATATGGGAATTTAACTGTAGTGTTGACATTGGGGGATCTTTCATTTTTGTCTTGAAAAAGTTGGAAAATGAAATGTGTCACCAAAATCTAAGATTTTTTTCTAATTGTCATTTTATACCATCCATATATATATATATATATATATATATATATATATATATATATATATATATATATATATATATATTACAGGTTAATGGTCAGATTTGAATCAGACCAAGGAACAGTAGTATTAAAAAGTGCTCAATACACGTGAGAAAAAAAAAATAAGTAAAATAAAAATAACATGTAGAGCTTTTAAGTGTAAAAATCAGGTCTGTTAAAATACATTACCACAGTTTTGATCTTAAGTTACATACAGTGTAACCCGGATATAAGAGAGTTGGCGGGACCGGAGAAGAAGTCTCTTATATCCAGGTTTGGTCTATTTTATATACATTAACACAGGCTCTAATTTGGGACCAGAGAAAAATTTCTCTTATATCCGGGTTACACTGTATTTGATTTCCCTTTTCACTGTATACACTTACAATACACTTGCATTCCTGCCCCTTTTGATTGGGCATTTTAAAAGTATTGCCCAAAGAGACCATCAGGTTGAAACCATGGTTGCATATTTTAAGTGACCTCCTGATTTTTAAACTATCCCCTTTTCTTTAAACAATTGCTCTAGCTGTTACCATAGTAATCTTAATTTCAATAATGAATATGCTTATAAAATGCGTAAATTTTAGGAATAAGTTATTCAAAAAAAAATTTCGCTTGAAGATGGAACAGAGCTTAGTACTTTAATTCAATTTAATTCAAATAATTATATTGAAGTTTTTGGCTCTTGCTTTGAAACATGAGAACTCTTATGTAGCGTTGGAATCATATTTTTAAATAAATAATTATATTTATGCTCTACTTTTGTATCGAGCACTATTTTTAAAAAATAATAACAAAAATACTAAAAAACTTTGGATTATTTACCTAACGAGTTCTTTCCTGTTTTCTATATATTTTTTACACACACACACATATATATATATATATATATATATATATATATAAAATCTCATTGTCAGAATTATTCCTACCAACTACCAATTGGTATTATATATATAATGTGTGTGTGTATTTAGGCAGCAATCCTTTTCAAACTGACAAGATACTTTTTGTTTTTCTTGTTTATGCTTAAGTGTCTACTTTTATGAACTTAACGAATATAAAAAAAATTATCCAAATGTTTGTTGGTTCAATGTTTTTTCTGTTAACCATTTCAAGGATTATATTTTTGTTGTACTACTATAACAAATGATGTCTAAGTTTGAGGTTGTTAGTTTATTGGCATATAAACTTTCATGGGTCATTTAATGCTGAAGAGTTTAATTTTCTTGGGAACATTAGTAATTTCCTTTAGAAAAATGTATTGCTGGTATTTTAACTATGAAAATATTTTTTATACTTTCATAGTGTATTGACTCCAGTTTGGATGGGGTGGGGGGTTAACTATTTACCCATGGTTGGGACCCCTAACAGTTTCTACCACTCTGGGTTATGGTGGACCTGGGAACAACAACAATTAAGGTGGTTCCATGCTCCTGAAAACCTCCTGATCAGTCTTTGCTGCCAGATGTAGTTTATTGTCATACCCAGGATGGGGTGTATGAAGTGCTGCTGAAAGTAAGCATATTCTGAATTTCCAAATATGGCCAGTACATTGTGACCATGTTCAGAATTAATATCATTATCGGTTGGTTTTGTATTTGTGTTTTGTTTTGTAAGGGTTTCCGTTACTTTCAAATGTTCTTTGCAGTGGGGAGGTACTTAAATTCAGGTTCTCAACAAATGTGTTGTGTATTGAAGTTGCTGCAATATCCTACCAGTTTAAATGTGTTCATATTGATCTCTGGTCAGATATGTAGCAACAGCTGTCTCAACAGATGGGTAGTGATGTGTCCAACTTAATTATTTATGGGTTTAATTGTGTCAGAACACAGTTCCCTATGGGTTATCTAAATTCATGATTTTGGTATGGCATAGTTATGAGTTTTGCCAGTGAGCTTATTTCTGTTAAACTTAGATGTTTTTAATTTTATCGTAGATAATTATTTTGATAGTTTGAATTTATTTAACAGGTGTGGTGCATTTTTTTTTTTCTTTTTTTTTTTTAAAACAAAGCTGTCTTGCCTAGCTGGTTATAAAATATTGATATTGCTGCTTGTTCAAGGAAATTCAACACAGTATTTAAATTTGTACTTTTTAAATAAAATTTATATTCATACAGGTTGTTTCTTATCCTGGGCAGGATTTATTAAACAAATGTGCCAAAATGTTAATTTATTCCCAAGCAAATACTAAAAATTTAGATAGAAAACATTTTCAATGTATTTCTATGTAAATACTTGTAGAAATATGTAAATGTATTGCACTTGTGTTCATTAGAGATAATGCACTATAATTCATTTTATGAAACAGATTATTCTGCAAATTGTTATATTTGAGGGAATTGCAAAATGTTTTAATGTGTGACAAGTCTGATTTAAATGCTGTGAAATAAGATTTGTGAAATTTGAATTTTAAAGAGCTTCGCTTAATGTTCTCTTAAAATATAGGTTTAAAGGAATGTCTTATTTGAACTGTGAATAAACAGTTGAATTTGTATAAACGGTTTTAATGGGTTGAATTTTTTTTTTACTTTTCAAGTAGGTTGTTTAATCTTTTTGAGTTTTTGTGTTGATAATGTCTTTTTGGAAGCCATCTTTGTTGACTCCCCTTTGAGTTGCACAGGATATTTCAAGTTGATAATTTATCAAGAAATATTTTAATCCACTTTTTAAAATCTTTTTTTCCTTTTCTTTTCTTTTCATTTTCTTTTCTTTTCATTTTTTTTCCTTTTCTTTTTCCCCCTTTCTTGTTTTTTTTTTCTTTTCCTGTTGTTAGATTTTAGATGTCACCCACTCTGGCTTTCAAGCAGTCTTCTTGTACATAGAAACTTTGGAATTTAGAAGTAAACTCTTTATTTAATCTACAATGTCATTCTGCTAATTTGTCTTTGTGAGGCTGCTTAAGCTTTTTTTTTTTTTTTTTTTTTTATAAACTTATCTTCCACAAAATTCAAGGTCCAAGATCCACTCAAAGTAGAGAATTACTAAATGAGAGGTTGCTGGAGGATCATTTCAGTAGAACTTGAGTTGGAAACTTCATGCCAGAGCAGGTGGCTCAGATAATCTAACTCATTTACGAGGATAAATAACCCGTTGTGGGGAGGGACAGCCAAAAAGGCTGCTTGGGGATGAGCTGATATTCCCTACCCTCATTTCCTAGAGGGTTTAACAAAATTTTCTTGCTTAGCTTTTTGTTACTGTATTAAAACTTCATTGCCCACATGTTCAGTCTATGGTACTCTCAGCATCCTTCTGTAGAACCGCTTCTCTGTATTTTCAAGTCTTTTCATCTGTAAGGAAAATGTCTAGGATTCACTGCTCTGTATGAAAACCGACATTACATAAGTTTGGTATTTTCTTTTGTTCTTTAACAATTTTCCAGTTTCTTAATACTTTGCTTAATGTTTGGAAGGCAACTTTTGTTATACTAATGTCTTTGTATTTTAGTATCACATTTTCTGTCCTCTGTTAAAAATCTACCAAGATATTTAGATATATGAACTTGCTTGATTTTGGCATCTCCAATTTGTAATTTACATTTTGGTCTGTCCCTTTTACTGACAACTATATGTTCTCTCTTTCTTTACAATTGATATTTAGTCCTTTCTTCTTGCTTTTCTTTACTGATGTCTGCAGGAGTTCCTGTTGTTTTCTTTCTATGTCTGCTATCAACACAGTATCGTCTGCATATCTGATGTTAAAATTGTGGCCAATTGAGATATACTAGAGAAGGCATCAAACTAAATGGGTGTTACCCCATCTCAAAAAAGGAGTCGGTAGATGGGGTTGCAAATCCGAGTAATGGCATTTTGTGTATAGGACCAAGGCAGGAAAAAGAAGATTATCTGCACATAGAGCTGGAGTTCCCAACCTTTATGCACCATTTGTTTTTTTGTTCAGTTATTATTAGTCCCTTTTCCATGGGGTCTGAATCTGTATTACTCAGTCTAGGGATTTATTATTATGCCTCTAAATTCATGAACCAAAGATATAAACAAAATATTTTTTTATTGCCTCTTCTGTTGCTGTAGCCTTGCTGTCAAGCTTGACTCCCTCTGCTTCCAATTATTTTTCTTTCTTTATTAATAGCTGAAATATGACTTTTATATAAGATGATTAAAATGAAAAATCGAACATTTTGATCTGACACCTGTAACATTTACCTGTTTGAGCAAGAAACTTTTACTATGTATCTTGTTGCTATTGTCACCAAGGGAGATAATGCATATGTACTTATTTGATTCCCTCTTTTACTCTTGATATATTCAGAAATGCATTTTTCTTATTTGCAGGTCATCACTTGCTTGGCAGCCGTTGCTTGGGAAGCCAAGAAACCTCTTAGTATTGAAAAGGTAGAAGTGGCACCTCCCAAGGCTGGTGAAGTTCGTATCAAGGTAAATTTATTAATTTCTTTACTATATCCCTTCTTCCAGCTATGTGAGGCTCAGAGAATTTTTTGCTTGCAGGACGGATCGTTGGCAAGAAAATCAAGGTAGAGCAAATGTCATAGCAGATCACATTTGTCATAAAAAAGGAAGTATTACGATTTGTGACAAAAAAATAAAAGAATGGCAAGTCTTCAGCAGCAGTAGCTGTAACAGAAAGAGAAAAACTTCAGTGAGTGCTGTCAAGAATGACAAACAACAGCATTCATCAACAGGTAGGTTAGGTTTAAGGCTCCAAGTTCTCCACACAGGATTGTCCCACAGAACAATAGCCTAGTGCATTGCTTCATGAATTTGGTGACATCGCTTCAATCCCTGGGTTGACCAGTGTGTACTTGGGCTTGGTGGAAACAGGGCAAGCAATATCTGAGCATTCCTAGACATGGGCAGTGGAATGAGAAGAGTCTACCCCTGTAGATTAAATAAAGGGTTTAGTTTGGAATTCTCTGTAGGTTACCAAGTTTGACATGCATCTTAAAAGGTACACATGCTGAAATGTTGAGATAAAAAAAGATGATGTAATGGAATAACCTGGCACCCCCATTAGTGACTATACTATAAGTAGTAACTACCTATAAGTATCTGTAAGGTAATGGACTACGAGGAGACTTGTGGGGGATCTGTTGAGTACAACTCTGACTTACTCGGGAACTATTCAACCTTCCAAACAGCAGCACTCACTACTGGTTTTACAATAACCTTTATTTAGTTATCCACCTTGTTCCAGTGATATTCCTATTAGCACGGAATATAACAAAAGGTAAGGACAATAGTCTACATGTAAATAGTGTAGATAAAAAGAAAGTTGTGGAGAACCATGATCACCTATAATCTAAATATAAAGGGTGAGGAAGAAAGCTAGAGAAAAATAAAAGGAAAAGTAGATAAACAGAAAAGAGATGAAAAACATGTGTGGCTTTTATTACTCCTTTACATCATTGAACTCTTTCAGTGGATGCAGCTTTTTTTTTTGTTTTGTTAATCAATAACTCTTGTCTATGAAGTACACGATATCATGTAACTGATGCACAGATATTCCATGATTTCTTATTGTGTTGTCAATGATTGGTATTGCTGACATTATAAATGTGTGAGTGGTATGATGGGTAGCAGCTCGGAATAAAAAAAAAAAACAGCCGAGTTCATATTCTAGTTGAGTTCTTGACATTCACGTACAAATGGGAAAGGTATGAGTGCATCTCTTTTCTCCTCAGCTATGGGTTAAATAGCAGGGAAGGCTGGACTCTATTGCTGTGTTTTTCCACCAGTCTAAGACAGCAGCTCTGAATTCAAAAATGTAACTTTATAGCAATGAGGATGGGAAGAAATGAGCAAGTCAGCATGGCTGATACTGTATTCAATGAATGATCTAAATCTCAGTAAAATAAAATGGAAAAAAAAACATGTTTTGTGTGTGTTTTTTGGGCGGGGGTGTTTAAATTTTTTTTGTTGTGGGGTGGTGTGTGTGTATATATATATGTATGTATGTATGTATGTATGTATGTTTTTTTGTTTTGGGGGGGTGTTTTTTTTGTTTTTGGGTTTGGTTTGTGTGTTTCCTGTTTTGACCAAAGGGTTCTCAACCTTATTAAAAAAAAAAAAAAAAGTGTTGTCTATATTTTGCTAAATTTCTTTAGCAACTAAAATCTTTCTTAGTAATGATAGAAAAATGGAATCAATTGTTTAATCATTGGCCTCTCTTTATGGCTGTGAAGAAATTGATTTTAGTTCCAATATACAGAACAGTCAGCTTGTGAATAGTGTTACAATTTGTATTGGATGCAGTTGTCCGAGAATTTTGATAAGATGTTGAATTCAACGTCTTCACAAGCAATGCAATTCAATATGTGGAGGAATTTTACATATATATTTTGGTAATTTTAACCTTTGTACATACAAGAAAAGGTGTCAAAAGGATGCTTTCTCCCTTGACATCGCTATTATTTTAACTACCTTCATTCCTCAGCAAAGTTAGTTTTTAAAAAGTTGTTTAGAATTTTAATGAAACCTAAATATATTATAGTATATAGAGATGAAGTAAATTTACTGTCTATAGTACCATTTATTGTTGACTTCATTTGATTTAAAATAGTTGACTATCATCATAGTTCTTTTTGTGATTTGAGCGTTCATACAGGAGTTGTGTTCCTTCTGGTTGTCGGAAATTAATTCAATGCATTCATCCTTTCTTCTTTCTCTTCTGGAGTTGTACGTCGGGTCAAACTCACAACCGATGAATCACCAACCCTAAAAATTATTTGGAAATTCTTGCAAAAATCAAATAATTGTTAGATTTTAATGAAATTTTCAGGACTTATTTACAAATGAATGAAATCATTTAAAAAATTTTTTTTATTTTTATTTACATCAGTCACCCCCCCCCCACACACACACTTACTTAATTTTATGAAATTAAAATTTCAACCGCTTTATTTATATTGGTTAAAAGCAGGACTCCTTGGAGAATTTAAATCATCAAATTGTTTTTGTCAAACAGAAACACCATTTACTAAAAATCTATTCTGAATCATAAAATAAAAGCAATAAAATTAAGACATTATTTAATTAGAAAAGCTTTTAATTGCTTTTATGAATAAGGTATGTTAAGGATACTATTGTCTTAAGAAAAAAAAATTGTTCGATAATGAATTTTTACAAGAATTGTTTTTATTTTTAAAAATTTTAATTAGAAGCAGATTAATTACAATTAAGGGCTTTTTTTTCTTTTCTTTTGTTCTAGATGTTGGGTAAATAAGTTGTTGACCTATCTATGTTATTAGCTCACATTGACATTTAAATACATATATAGAATTACCTTTTTTTTTAAAAAAAGGTAGGGCATCTTTGTGAAAGCTTTTCAAAATTCTGTATTAATTTCGGCCTTTTAGATGATATAAAGTGAAAACTATATTTACTAATCATAAATGAAAAAGCTTAATACTAATCAAACATATTTTGAAAAGGATTTTGAATATTTTTTTATGTGTATAAACGTGTTCATTTTTGTCAGTATGGGTGACCATACATGACATTGTCAGAAAATAAGAGCAATGACTATAGTAAATTTAAAGTCAATATTTCTAAAATTCAATAAAACATTAGCTTACACAGAACATTTTCCTACATTTTTAAGATTACTTTGTACTTAAAAATTATATATAAAAGGTACGCAATTTTCTTCATTTATGTTTTACAGGTAATCTCTGTAGAATATAAGATCTGTCATCAGGTTCTTAACACATTAAAATGGCTACTGTTGGGTGAAAAAATGCATTTCTGTGATATTTGAAACTTAAAGTAAATAATATTTGTTTCAAATCAGATTAATTAAACTTTAAATCGGCAAATATTCCTCAAATAAAGTTTCAGAAAAGTATATTTTGGTTTTGAAGGTTTTTTTTAATAAAGCAAATTATATTGTGATGAAAGATGGCTAAAAAGAGAGGTGCTAATCAGCTATTTTAGCAAAAAGAAATCCTTCTAGTCAATTGAAATTAGTTTTGAAATACAGCAAAGTATTTTGCTTATATGAAATTATGAATTTAATCTATTAGCTTGAAATTAAAACTAACGTAAAATCTTCAAGAACAATTTTTTCATTTTAAATTTTAGTTATCACATTTTTTGTGGAGGTGCCTAATGTGTGTTTGAGAGGGATGTACTGTGTTACTACGTCTCTTCAGAAGATTGAACAAGTAATCTATCTCCCACATTCTAGAACAAAAAAGAATTTGTTTCCCTTTTTTTATAACCCCACCCAGGGGTGTCTTGACAGACAAGATAATTCCCACAAGCTTGACAAGAGGCAAGGATGGTTAACTGCTTGTGTAAGACATTTGTGTGGTGATCTCTAAATGAAATTTTACACTTGGAATGTTTAGAGCATTTTTAATGAGGTTTACTATTAGAAATCTGTCATATCTTTGCAAAGTTTAACAATATACCCACAAAAAATGTTGTGTAAAAAAGGCATTTTGGGGTGGGGGGGAGATGTTGGGTAAATATAGGTACCTCCACGAAATCGCTAAAAAAAGAGCATAGCTTGATGAAAAAGACGCCAACCTTGCCGAAAACTAAATTTTATTGTCTAAATGCTTATGTTATTATTAAGAGGAAAGACCAAAGTTTTTTTTTTTAATTATTTTTAAAAAATTTTCCTTCTTTTTAGAACATTCTAAATTTTGATTAAAAAGCCTTTTTTCTATTTGTATCAGCGGAACTAGTAAATAGACAATTTTTAGCACGTTTTTTTGGTATGACACACATTAATTTGAAAAATCGTGCAAAAATAGAAATAATTATCGGATGTTAATGAAACTTTCAGGAACTATTCACAGATGATCGAAATTATTATAAATATGTTTTTTTTTTATGAAAGTCATGGTAGAAATATTTTTAAAAATATTTATTACCCCACCATAACTAATTTTATGAAAACGCTAGAAATTGATCGCATCGGTTTTAGTGATTACAATAATTAAAAAGCACAGGGCTTTGAGGAATGCAAATCATGTTTTTTTTTTTTTTTTTTTTTAATTGGATCGCAGTACCTGAAAATCAGCTCTGAATTGTAACATACAAAACTCAATAAAACAAAGATATTATTTAATTTCAAATGCTTTTATTTGTTTTTTAGTTGTTTTTATGAATATGGACAATATTTTCTGAAAGCAAAAAATTTTTTCGATGAAAATGAATTTTTAATACAATTATTTGTTATTTCATTAATTATAATAGATTTTACATTTAAGTTGTTAAAATATTATAAAATTAGTTAAAAAAGTCAGATCGGCTTTCATAAGTGTCCTTATGAGATAGATCTTTTTTAGCGCGTTGTAAATTGTATCATTTTGACTAATCAGAAGATACCCAGTAATTAAGAAATGTAATTTTGTGCTTATAATCGAGCTGTAATTATAAAATACGGAAGACCAACCAGAATATAATTAAGCTGCGTTATTTGAGTTAAGCATTGTTCTCCACTGTTAAGGCCTTTACTTTTTTGCGAAACACGTGTGGAGAAGTTAATTTGATTTTTCAATTTCAACTGAGAAGGGTACCTACAAGTATCGGTATCATCTTATGAAATTTATATGATCTTATTTTTTATATTAATCTCAGTTACTTATTTTTTTTCCATAAATGAAATATCAAAATTAATAATAAAATGAATGCAAATACAAATAACAGTAGAATGTAATAAATGTACATAAAATTATAGTATTTTATGTACAATTGGATAAAATTTCATAAGAAAGGTACCTATAAATTAATTAGATACCTTTCTTAAGAAATATGAAATTTAATGTCACTCTTAAGTTTTATTTTAATTTCTTTACAATATATTTCCCATAAAGCATCATAAACGTAAAGGTGAAAGCTAAGTAAAAAAAAAAAAAAAATTAGACCGCTGAAAGTTTTTCGTTAAAAATAACGGGTAAATAATTTGTTCACGTAAATGTAAATTATTTCACTTTTCTCCTTCCGTGAGAACAAATTAGCCTCATGCAATTCAGAATATATCATTCATCACATGTCAAGAGACGCGGAAGTTTATGACCTGCTTTGTTTTATTTTCAAATTACATCTTTTTTGGCACAAAAGCTAAGTTAAGTTTGGTTCAAAATATTTTAAATAAACATTATAATTTCTGATTTTCTTAAAATAAGTTTTGAAAAAATGATAATTGATATTTTAAAAAATTTCAAAGTCAGATTTCCAGTTTTTTTTTTTTTTAAATGGAAAAAAATGGTCAATTTTGCTGACTCAAAAAAAACTAGATTTTTAATGAAAATTTCGGACGTGCTAGGAACGATTAAAAAATGGAAAAAAATACCCCAAAAATACTTTGACCTTTCCTCTTAATAATAACAAACATTTAGACGATAAAATTTTGTTTTCGTAAAGTTTGGCGTCTTTTTCATCATGCTATGCTCTTTTTTTAGCGATCTCGTGGAGGTACCTAGGTAAATAAGTTGAGTCAACCTACCAATGTCGTCAGCTCACAATGACATTTAAATTCATATATTACAGATTTAGTTTTAAAGAGAGTTAGGGCATCTTTGTGAATTGATTTCACTATAGGCCAAAAAATAACATTGCCTGATACTGGTAGATTTATTTAGCAAATCTCACGCCAGCTTTGCTAGTCCATGCAAAACTAAGATATACAGGACATTTTTGTGGAAGCCAAGAGAGATATTGATTGATATTTTTTTTTTTTTTTTTTATGGCTTATCAACTCTTTGCAGATTATTTAAAGCCAGAATATATTCTTTGATTGTAAGAATGTTTTGCTGTTAATAATGATTTATTGATACAAGCGTAACAATACGATTTCTTGCACATCATTAAGAGATAAGTAGATAAATTCCTTTCTCTTTGAGTCAACTTAAGTACCCAAAGCTTTCAGGAAATTTGTCTCCAGTCCATCTTTGAGTCAACTTAAGTGTCAGTGGTTTTGGGCATTCTGTCTCCAACCTGTCTTTGAATTGGCAAACATAAAATGTTGCTAATTATTTTAGATAATCATAAAAGTGGAATCTTTACAAGATCTGACCACCCAAAAAGCCAAACAGGGGGGGGGGTCTCAAACACAAGTGGATGGATAGAGGGAGTGAGACTCAAGCTATTATCCATATAAGCAGAGAGAGGCAGGAAGTAAAGGAGAAAAGGGTCCAGCACTCAGTAAGTGACCAGCAGCCAGTGAAGAAGGGACTGGCAGTCGGAGAGGTGGAAGGGCCCAGTGGGCAGTCAGGGAGATAAGTACAGCTAAAGAAAACAGACGGCTAACAAGAGAGAATTCGTATTGTTGTTATTTCCTAACCAGAGAATCTTGAAAATCAATTGTTGTTGTTCTGTTGAATTTTATCATGGCCAAATAGACAAATCTATGAGCACAGTAAAGTCTGGTGTATATGCCGATACAGCCCATCTTGGATATCACCATAGGTACAGTGAACAACAGCCGAGTGGAGAACATTGTTACAAATTTCATCACACAAGTCCTATTTAATAGCTGGCTGGGGTAAGAAGAGGTGGATTTATATATTATTACTATAAATATAATATTTAGAGGGCAAAACATGTTTTGAGTAGACACTTTTTTTTTTTTTTAATCAGTATAATTGTCAGCTACTGGCCTAG
The DNA here is from genome assembly GCA_903632075.3 of Acanthosepion pharaonis. NCBI lineage: Eukaryota > Metazoa > Mollusca > Cephalopoda > Sepiida > Sepiidae > Acanthosepion > Acanthosepion pharaonis. Next base: position 501,762 of record CAHIKZ030000936.1, read on the forward strand.
GTTTATGTGAGTCTTGATAAAGTGAACCCAAGCAAGTAGATGACATTTATATTGCTTCAAAAGAAAACAAATGTTTACTCTAAACATGTTTACACACTAAATATGATGTTTATAATTACTGTATTTTCCGGCTTACAAGATGCATTTTTTTTCCTTAAAAAAAAAAAAAAAAACCCTGAAAAATATGTGTGCGTCTTCCAAGACAAATGTAAGGCAACACCCAGGCTCAAGTAAGCTTGGACAGTCACTTAATTGGCTTGACTGATAGGGACATGGATTTGTATATTGCGTCATTACACTATCTAATTCAGTCCTTTATATTATGTAACCTCAGTATTTAGCTGTTACAAGTATTTCCAAGACTATAAACCTTCCTGGAGCCAAGCCACAAACTTAAACATGCGCTATTTACTAGCAGCGGTGGGAGCCTTTCTGCTTTTGACTAGTATGTCATTGCCATACAAACAAAATCGGATGAGTGATTAATGTAAACAGTACGTGGCGCAAGTATGTGAGAGACACATGGTGAATGTGTTATATGAAAATGATTATTTTTTTTTCTTAGAAATTTCTTTCCAATATTAGGATGTCTTCCAAGCCGAAAAATATGGTATACACTATAGGCCAAAGATCTCTCCTCATCCAACTGAATTTAATAATTACTAAGCTTCATATCTTTAATGCCTGCTAAGTATTAAATGCATGAGTTCCTTTTTAGAGGGCTACCTAAAATTTAAAATCAGTCAACCTTAAATTTGCCATTAGCCTGTTAGGTGTGATAGGCAAAAAGAGATAAAATTTTATGTAATAATTGGTTAATTTCATAATTATTATTTTTATTACTTCAAACATTATTATAGTTACTCAGATTTGAAATAGATATTCCATTTTATTTTTTAAGCAGTTGTATATTGTGTCTATCATCCTCGACATTCGAGAAATGTGCTAAAGATTATTAAACAGTACCAGTCCAGATATGGTAGCAATAATCCATTTTTTTATCAAATTGACTCTTGTAAAAAAAATAAAGCATGGCAGAAGGATTCTATCAAAGTTGAAGATTGAACAACTCCAGCCCTGATATGGCAGCAATACTACATTTTGATCTTACTATAAAAATATCAGAAGCTTAGGCAATAAAGCAATGAAATTACCAATATTCAATGCCCCCCCCCACATTAGGCTAAAGGTTTGGAGCCACCCTCTGGATAATAAATTAGTAATCTTCATATGTTCTTTGATTTAATCAACTCCTGTTAAGCTGTGGTGCTGAAACTAAACCCATGAGTTCATTTTTAGAGGATGGGTTACCGAAGGTGGATTCATAGCTTTCCCAAGGTTACTTGCACATAAGTGAATATTACTAACCCTGGTGGAATTGGAACTCTGCTCTCTGATTCCAAAAGAGATACAATGTTACGATGTCAAACCTTTTTTCTTAATGTCACGTTCCTTCTGGACATTCAGTAATTGACAGGTTTCTTTTCTTTGTCTGTGATTTTTCATGGTTTTGAATTCAAAGTAGACCTTCTAGACTGCTAGATAGGCAAGACTAAAGAACCCAGTCTATCCAACTATTTAAATCGGGGAGTAGAACAGCTGGCATCATGCTTTTTCCCTTTGTGTGAAAGTGAATGCAATGGGCAAAGCATGAATTTGAGAGCTTGCCAATTCCGTTTTCAGCATCAGTAACCTTTATACTTCCTGCACATCCATATTTTGTGTTGGGATATCAAATATCCTGAACAAAAAAGGAAAATAGTTCTTTTAGGATAATACCATTGTAGTCTTTTTTCTGCAGATTCTTCACACTGGTGTTTGTCACACTGATGCTTATACTTTGGATGGATTTGATCCAGAAGGAATTTTCCCTGTGATCCTTGGACATGAAGGGGCTGGAATTGTTGAGAGCATTGGAGAAAATGTCACCTCAGTCAAACCAGGTTTGTCAAAAATGTTGTCTCAAATTCATACAAATTTACCATATCATACTACTAGTGCTCATGAAAATTTCACAGTTTTGTAATTTTAATTTTATGACAAATCAGAATTATTAAATTAATAACTGAATAAATTCCTTGTGAGTTTGATGACTATAATATAAAAACCCCATGGAAATTCCCCTATTGCATCTTTTAATATTTGAACTTAATAAACTTTGACCAAATATTGTATTAATAATCATAAATCTGAACGCAGGTCATTATTCACAGAAGTAAGAGGGTAGATATAAAAACATTCAAAATTGACAAGTTTTTCATTTTACTGGGGCAGACATGTTATCACCTTATTTTCCTTTTCTCATTGAAATTAAACAGCATCTCTGATATGTCTTTTCTGTCTTACCTTGAGGTATTGGCAGGGCGTAACATATGTTAACTTAAGGAACAAGCAGAATTACAATGATTCTCAGCTCAGCTTATATGAACCGACATTACTGTTTTTATTATTTTTTTAAAGTCATAGTTATTGCCTATGAAATATATATATAATGTGTGTGTTATGTTATGAATATGAATGCTGTAAAACAAACTTGAAAAAGTCACCGCTTTGTAATGGAGATAAATTAATTTATGTAAATTCTTATTAAAAATTGTAATTGTGTGTTTTAAAATATTGATTTAATTGTAGTTTTTAACAATATATTTTAAAACCTTCTTATAAACATTTTAGGACTTTGTTGCTATACTCATAATTGATTTCATTTATTTTTGTCCATAATTTTTTTTATATAAAGGGCTTCCAGAATTTGAAATTTTTGTTTATTTTCATGGTGGAGTATAGTTGTATTGTTGATTTAATATTTCTCTAAATCAGGAATGTGGACAGGAATGTTGCGTTATAATGTTGTGAGATTGAACTATAATCATTCATATGAAATGTAAGTCTCGTTGACAAAGTCGTACTCATGAAACCAACATATATATTTTCATTTTTGTCATATATATATATATCTCACTTGTGTCTTTATGGCTTTATTGACTTATGTGGAAACTTTCTCTATAGGAGTGGTTTCCCTGATTTTTTGGTGGGGGATGATTTAGTTTTTGATTCCTGTCAGGAGGCACAATTTTTCTTTAGTCGGACTTCTTGATCAAGACAAATTGTTATTAATTTTACCATTTAAGAAAATAATAAAAATTAGGGAAAGCAACCAAAACAAGTGCACCCACTAAAAATAATACTTATAATAAATACTTTAGTGTATATAGTTTTAATGGCTGTCTTTTTTTTTTTAATTTTTTTTTTTTTTTTTAACTTGTTTCATTCCTCCTATAATTTCTTCACTTTCAGGAGACCATGTCATTCCACTGTATGTCCCGCAGTGTTTTGAGTGTAAATTCTGTAAAAATCCAAAGACGAACCTTTGCCAAAAAATTCGGTAGGTCAATGCTTTTTGGTTATTTAGCATAGGGATTGGTGATGGTGGCCCGCATTTTTGAAATTTGTTTTTAGTAATATTTGTTGAAAGTAATCAGAATCTTCAAGATCAGTGTTTTTTTTTTATTACCTTCATGTACTTCTAAAATCTACACTGCTCGGTCAGCAGTTGAAACTACAGTTATTCTCTTATACTTGATATCTCCCAAGATCAGTCGATTCAAGCAAAATTGAAATCCATAAAACACTTGGTAAAAAGAAATTGTGAAGCCTGAAAAAATAAGTGGTGGCAGAGGGCTTCATGCTTGACAGTAAGGCTTCAGCAGAAGCAGTAACCAATAATAACAATGGGTTTAAGGCTCAAAGTATGAGCATAAGGATTCTCTCTTGGGAAAATAAAGTAAACTATTAATTGTGAATTCAATCCCTGGACTGGGTAATACACTCTGCCTCAGTAGAGACAAGCCTAGCAATAATTCAGCAGTATTTTAAAAAAAAGAAAGAAAAAAAGTAGAGTGGGTGGTGACTAAATAGACAAAATATAAGTCTCCTTGCTAGTTGATGATCATGGCAGGAGACACCAGTGTCTGATCCAGCCTGCCTCACCTTCTTGGCTACAGAGAGCTTTGCAATCAAGTAAGGTTCTATTTGCCTTAGTTCATGTTTATTTGTTCACATTTTCTCAAAAGCCGTATCTGCTCAGTTTCGTATCTGAAATGTAAACGGCAATTTTGAAAGAATTAATGGATATTATTTTTTCTTATTTCAAATGTAATTTTTCGTGGATATCCGTATTTGAGTAGATGCTCCATTTTTCTAAACTCTTTTTTATCTACTGGCCTGCACACTAGAGAGAACTTACTAAATAAAAGAGGGGACATTTTGTTTTAAGCTTTCTTAAGTGTTCAGGCTGATAAACAAAATAAGAAAAATTGTTCAAAAAGAAAAGTGGAGCATCTACTGAAATACAGATACCAATTAAAAATAACATTTAAAGTAATATATATGTAAGAATATATAAATTCTATTTTCCCATCTTTACACTCTATTAAACTTTGTCTTATAAATTGTCTCCTGTTCTGTCATCCATGAAATAAAAATAATTGTTTGTGCAGAAAATAAGGATCTACGGACATCAAATCATCTTTAAGCGGCAGGAGAATTATTGTTGGACTTTTAAAAAGTAAATACTTAAATGCAGTGATCAATTTTGAGTTCTGTAGTTTATTGATGCCTATCACATCTAATCCTCCCTAACTATTGCGATGATGGCCAAACAAAGACTCCTCCACAGCAGATAGCTCAATATGTCCAATGTGGACTTTTTCAAGACAAAAACAAAATGATTTCGTTTTTGCCTTGTAAAAGTCCACATTGCATGAAACACATCAGCTAATAATACAGTTTTCCTATTGTCTTTTTTACACACACACACACACACACACACACACACATATATATATATATATATATATATATATATATATATATATATATATATATATATATATATATATACACACACTCAAGAGAGATCTAGATTTTATTCTAATTTATTTCTCGAGCTGTTACTCATATTCTCACAAACACCACATATGAACATGAGGCTGACACCTGCCTGTCCTCCCCCATCCATGTCTTCAATAATATAAATCCCCAAGAAAATAAATTTTCTAGGCCAAGAGTCTCAACTTGTTTTTTTTTTTTTTGTTTTTTTTTTAAATATTGTCTAGATAAATTTAAACCATTTGTAATTTCAGTCTGATGAGACAAATATTAAAAACTTGTTGAAATAAATTATAATTTATAATCAAGTTTTCAATGATGTGTTAAGTTTTTCCTTTGATGTATATCATATTGCTCTGTATACTATACACTGAGCTCTCTTTATGGATATATCTTTTTAATATTTTATGTTAAAAAAACCTATTTGGATTATCCTTTCCACTTAGGGATTTGATATTGTTACTTCTCTGTGTCTCTCTCTCTCCATATATATATATATATATATATATATATATATATATATATATATATAATAAAAAGGCTTAAACACTAATATTCCATGGTCATAATTTATTCCATTGGAATCGTAAATACGATCCAAATCATCAGACCTACAAATTCAAAATGAAAACAGAAAAAACAACTCCGGAATCCAAAAACGAATTTGTCTGTGATGTATGTATGTCAGGAGGGACAGAAAGAAATTCTAGGATGCATTGGACATGGGTCGACTTTTCTTTTTTTCTTTTTAAAAGAAACCCCACGGACATCTAATCCTAGAGATACATGTCCCTGTGACATACATACTTTTCACTAAATTAAGTTAGGATTTCCGGAGTTGTTTTTTCTTTTTTCACTTTTGAATTTGTAGGTCTGATGATTTGATCGTATTTACGATTCCAATGGAATAAATTATGACCATGGAATATTAGTGTTTAAGCCTTTTTATTATATCCTTACTCTGTCCTAGACATTGAGTTCTACCTGGATCCTTCCTCCTGGAAAATTTTTTCTGAAAATATACATGTATGGAAATTTTTTTAGATATATTTTCATATGTATGTATATTTTCCATTATCTATCTATCTATCTATCTATATATATATATATATATATATATATATATATATATATATATATATATAAATGATCTCCACATACACTCAGCTTGAAATGCTGGTTCTTGAATGATCACTGAATTTAAACATTATCTGATCAGCACCTAAACAGGTGACATGGGAATACCATGTGGTGTAAGGTTGGATGTGTGGGTGGTGTAATGGATAATGACTCAGAATTGGTGATTTGGAAGCAGAGTTCCAATTCCAGTTGGGTTCAACATAGTCATTTCAGCACAAATAGCCTTGGCAAATCCACCTCTTCTCTCCCCAGCTATGGATTAATTAGTAGGACTTGTATCAGTAAATTATTATCTCCCAAAAAATCCTACAATCTAAAAATAATTTACATAGCCTGCAATGGGTTGATAAACCATAAAAAAACAAATTGATCAATCACCCCACTTCCCCAGGTGTTTAAATATTTCTTACATGTGCTTGAAACCAGAAGCATTGCCATAATATAAATACTAAAAGGTATTCAGACATTTTAATGTACAAGCTGAGATGGTCAATGGAAAAATGATCAGTGTTTTTCACAATTATTTTGCTCACTTGAACATGTCTGCCTTCTCTGCTTTTCCAGATACCGAGATTTTTTGACATTCCATTTGGTGTTAAGCAACTATTAATATAAGGGTTTTTAATTTTAGTGCCACCCAAGGCAAAGGTGTGATGCCTGATGGGACAACACGTTTCAAGTGCCAAGGCAAAGAAGTTTTCCATTTCATGGGTTGCAGTTCCTTCAGTGAATACACAGTTGTTGCTGAGATTTCAATTGCAAAGGTGAGAAATGCAATTTATCTTCATTTTTGAAATATTTGATCACTTGATAGATGAAAAAAAATGTGCCACCTCAAAATAGACAATCAAAACGCACACCTAAAACTGCTTTAAAATAAAGATTAAACATTGCAAAATATTTATTCAGTCAGAATAGTGTTTTCCTCATTATCAATGAATGCCTACAGTAAAATCATTAGCAATGAATTTCCATTATACATATAATAGCCCTATTCTATTAGTAATGCTTGCCTTCATTCCTGACCACTGACAATCGCTTTCTTCCTCATTTTCAATGCATTCCTATAGTAAAATCAGTAGCAATGCATTTCCATTATACATATAATAGCCCTATTCTATTAATAATGCTTGCCTTCATTCCTGACCACTGACAATCCCTTTCTTCCCCATTTTCAATGCGTTCCTATAGTAAAATCATTAGATCCATAATCCTGTGAATGTTTTGAAACTTTTCAATTTGCTTTCAGGTTGTTGAAAATGCTCCTCTTGACAAAGTCTGTCTTCTTGGTTGTGGGATATCAACCGGTTATGGAGCAGCTTTAAATACTGCGAAGGTAAAATATATTTAAATAAATTCATTTCTTTAAATTAGATTTTAGACATGCCCTACAATGCCTCTATTGCATTATCCATTCCCGTTTCTAAGCATTTGGTTTACAGATTAGATTTGCCATTTTTAGCTAAGGAAGTTCTTTTAGGTTATTCATAAATACTGCTCCTGAATACAGGCTTTAGAATACTGATGAAAAGCAGCAAAAAGATGAAGTTGCTGGTATATAAGGAGGTAACATATAAGAACTCCCCCCCCACACACTCATTTCAGATAGGAATATTAATAAAAAAAAAAACAAAGTATTGAATGGTATATCAAATGTTTCTGGAACATAATTTATGATCTCTATTTGGCCAACTTCAACCATGTCTATTTGTATATATTTATTGCAGATTTATGAAATTTTGTCTCTCACTTGCTCTCTATCTTGCTCTCTATCTTGCTCTCTATCTTGCTCTCTATCTTGCTCTCTATCTTGCTCTCTATCTTGCTCTCTATCTTGCTCTCTATCTTGCTCTCTATCTTGCTCTCTATCTTGCTCTCTATCTCTCTCAGCTAGCATCTATGTATTTGCCCTTCCCCTATATCTTGGATGCTTCTAGAACTTCACCCATGTTCACCATTTGGTTCCATTTAAAATCAGTTTCTTTTTATGAATTTCTAATAATGCTGTCTTGTATCTTACTCAGCTCTCTAAAGCTAGCATCTATGTATTTGCCCTTCCCCTATATGGTAGAACTTCACCCAAGATTTGGTTCCATTTAAAATAATGCTGTCTTGTGAAATATTGGAAATATTTGGAAATATTTTTGATTCTCTCAGTCTACAACAATAGGATTATTATTCATTTAATTTTGGGTATTTTCTCCTGTTGTTGGCATACTGACATCAAAGTTCAGTATTTCCAATCCTACTCCAGGGTCGATGGGTAAATGTTTTGTTATTAATACACGTTGCAACAAAAGTGTTGTTTTGTCTGCAAGGAAGAAAAATTATACATTTGTGATATATAGAATTAAGGAAAGAGAACCAATTGACCGATTGACATACATTGATTAGCCAAAACTCTCTCTTTGTGTCTTCTCTGTCATATCTCTCTCTTTGTGTCTTCTCTGTCATATCTCTCTCTTTGTGTCTTCTCTGTCATATCTCTCTCTTTGTGTCTTTGTCTCTCACCTCTCTCTCTCATTCATATCTCTCCTTGTCTCCCCTTTCTCAGTCGTTTCTATTTCATATGTAGGTGTGCTCAAAGTTCTCAGCCCAACCATCTTCCAAATTCTAGCTTCTGAACCCCTTTAGACTTCCTGCACTGATTACAATCCAAGAGAGACCAAAGACGTGAAAAAAAAAAAATCTACTGACTGCAATTTTGAAACTGTCCTGTTGTGGAGATCAAAGCGTCTGACTCAAGGATTTAAACACTTAAAGACAATCATATTTGTTTCATTATTATGGCCACTATCATTGAAATGTAAAATTTCAGGAGTTAGTAATAAAATTTTATTGCCTCCATTTTTTTTTCCTACCCTCCTTCCTGTAGGTTGAGAAGGACTCCATATGTGCAGTCTGGGGCCTGGGTGCTGTTGGTCTTGCTGTGGCTATGGGCTGCAAGGCAGCAGGAGCTTCCCGAATTATTGGAATAGATATTAATAACAGTAAATTTGAAGTTGGTAAGTTAAAGTTTTTCTTTTGTTTGTGGTTTCAATTTTGTATTTTTTTTTTTTTTTTTCAATCCAACCATTAATAATACTTTTGAATTTTTCTGTTCATGAAAAGATTAATTGCCTGGGTCAGGTAAGTATAGTTCCAGGACCATGGGGGTGGGCTACCAGGTGTGTTGTGAGTGGTGGAAAAAAATTTTATGCCACACTATAAAAAGGCAAACTTTTCAAAAATAGAAGTTTAAACATTTTGTTTTTCTTCTGTGTAGAGTTGGGTTGGGGGACTAGTCTAATCAAAACATTATTTATGTAAATATTTGTAAATGCTGAAAATTTTTTTCCGAAAATGTTTTCCAACAGCATCTGTAACTCTAGTTATTTTGTTATCTGTATTCCTTTGGATCTTGTCAGTATGGCTGAAAGCAGGGAGTCATGTCGTCTGGGCAGAGAGCATGGCCTTCATATACCATCACACAGGCCTGTCCACTAGAGAGGTCACGTCAGTCTCATCCCCAAAGGACTGAATTTTAACCAATCAGGGTGCTACCTTTTATCTTTTAAGATAAGCGGATACCTGCTTTTATATATGTGTCATCCACAGACTGTTTTGCTGTATCACAGCTCATCAGAGTGGCTAGATGTCCGTTTTGCCTTTAGCTAGGATCGAAAACCGGCTGAATTGGCGTCAGTCGGAGATTCTACCACTAAGCTGTCGGCACACGGCAGGGATGAAGGTGAATTTAAGTGTATTTATTTTTAGATAAACACACATATTGCTTGAGGGAGAAATTAAAAGTATGGATGAAATTATATTGTTTTGAATAATTGAATATGGAGCAAGTAAAGAATGTTTATGAATCTAATGTGTTCTGCCATTTTGCTTTCTTCATGGATCGTACTTTCTTGAGACATGATTGAAGCTAAATCATTATGGAATTTATAAAGATTTTGTACTTATTCCATATTCTTACTTTCTGTAGGGTTTTATTTTCTCTCTCATTCAATTTCTCTCTCTTTCATTCGTGCTTTTTCTAACTCCCATTCACACATACACACATCACTTTCTCTCTCTCTCGTTCGCCTTCTCTCTCTCTCCTCACACACTCTGAAAGTCTCTAGTCAATGTGAAAGTGACTCTTCCCAGTTTTATAGTGGTTTTGAGATTATTTGTAGATCTGATTAAGTATTTATTCTTAATATATTACATATTTTTGTGTGTGTATATATATATATATATATATATATATATATATATATAATGTGAGATAGACATAGTGTAGTCTTGTTAAACAGAATATATAAAAAACAAACCCTTACAAAAACAAAACTCCCTTTTAGAGGGACCAGAATCCAATGTAGAAAATAGTTTGATGTAGTCAACTCAGATTTTTGCTTCTAGCAAAAGAAATAAAATCTAATGAACATGTCATGTATGTTAGGCATGATATAATTATAAAGTGTTATAAAAAAAATTACGTAACTACAAAAATATTCTTCCTTCTGAACTCCTTATGGATTCAAGCTTTGGAATTCTTAGTTTAAGTTCCAATTAAGTTAGAACTTAATACTTCTGAGAATAAATGATCTGTTTGCAAACTAATTTTTTTCTTTTTCTTGTGTTTTCAGCCAAGAAATTTGGAGTTACTGAATTTGTTAATCCAAAAGACCACCAAAAATCAATCCAAGAAGTCCTGTGTGAAATGACAGATGGCGGCTGTGACTTTACTTTTGAATGTATCGGAAATGTTAGCACCATGGTAAATAGCAGCTATAATGTCCTTCTTTTTCACTTTGACAGTATGTTCGGTAAAATAGACTTGTTTCCAGGACATACTCTTGATATAAAATATAACACTTGTTGGCTGTTAAGATCTTAAGAACGTCAAGCAGTTAGAAATATTAACAACTTGAAATTGATTTTTAAGATCTACTAGACAACCTGTGACCCGTTAGGTCAACCTTGTTGTGGTTACTGTTTACATTTAATTTTATGAAGAGTTTGTGGAAGTAGATATTTTAAAAATACATTTATTTGCAGTTATTGAAGTTGCTTTCAACATTAAAAAAAATTGTCTGTTTGAAGAAAGTTGAACAATAAGAGCTTGGAATGTCAAGATTGTGTTGGAATTCAATAAACATAAATGTTTACAATAATCAAACAATTTTTATTGAAAGAATAAAATTCAGAAGAAAATACAACATTTCAACAAAAGAACATTAATATAGCAACAAGAATACAAGCAATTAGTCATAGATTGGAAAGTAATGTCTTTTTGTTTGGGTTAATAAAATTCTGAAATTAAATATAAATTCTCTTTGTGTACATATGTGTGAAACAATGAAATGTTATATGTGTGTTTGTGAAAAAGTCAACGTGTGTGTGCCTGGTTCATAGTAAAGAGGATAGAAGAGATAGTGAAGCAGTCTTTTTGAAGTTTGTCAGTGCTATCACTTTTAGCATGAGGTCATGAAGTTCACAAGCGAGTGTGGTGTGGACCTTGATGACAGCTGTGTGTATCCTGTTTGGGGCCAGATTTTGTGTGTTTTATACACTTTCTTTTAAGAAAATTGGCTCCATCCCCCACTTCCTGCACAATAATAAATTTACATCTTTCTTTTCCCCACTTGCTATATATGACTTCTGTCATAACACACAAGATACAAAGTTCACAGAGTTTTATATAGTAATAAGAAAGATGAGATGTGCAGGTGGTGTAAATAGATAATAACTCTGAATAATAAACCAGAGAGCCAAGTTCAAAGTCCAGCTGAGTTTGTTACATTCACTTACATGCAAATACCCTTGGGAAAGGCATGAATCCATCTCTTCTCCCTCCAGCTTGGTTGTCAATTGTTAGAGATGGTGACTATAAAATCACCCATCTTCCAACAAGCCTAGCCACCTGAGGGGATTCATTGGGTCATGAAAACGCACTGATGGAAATTCTTTAGTCGTGAGAGTTGTGCATTTGTCCACACTTAAGTATAACAATGACATTAAGAAAATCTTTATTCAGGTTTTATCTATAACATTTCAGACATTTTTAAATAATTTCCATCCAAGTGAAGGTGATAATGCCACTAATATGCAAGGGGTTACTGAGAGTGAAAGAAGGTGGGGGGGAACAGGATTCAAGAAGATGAAAAATAGCGATTGACATTGCGTTTAAATCTTTAAAGATTGTAGATGGCAGGGAAGCAAGAAACTGAAAGTTCCACAGGTGAGAAAAGAAACTATTAAAATAGAATTTATAGTTACACTCTGGATGATAATGACTCTTCTCAAAATGATAGAAGGTATCTTAAACAAAATGAATGATGGATTTCTAGTTATTAAAGGCATCTTAAGTGCACTTTAAGGTGCCTAACTGGTACAAGGGCTTTATACAGCTTTTCTTGAATTTTCTTTCAATATTCTGTTCACAGAGAGCTGCCTTGGAATCATGCCACAAAGGTTGGGGTGTATCCACCATTATTGGTGTTGCTGCTGCTGGACAAGAGATTTCTACTCGTCCATTTCAGCTGGTCACTGGACGAGTTTGGAAGGGAACAGCTTTTGGAGGTAAGCTTATAGAAAAAAAATTTTTCTTTCTTTTTACTTCCTTTTTCTTTTCCTTTTCCTTTTTCTTGCTTTTTTCTGTCCTGGGTATGACAATAAACTACATCTACATCCTGGGTAAGACAATAAACTACATTCAACAGCAAGGTCTTTGATCAGGAGGTTTTGAGGAGCATGGAACCACCTCTTAATTGCTAGTGTTCTCAGGTACACCCTGAATCATGGTGGTAGCACCTGTTAGGGTCCCATCTATAGGCAAATAGTTAACCCCTAAACTGGGGTCAAAACATAAAAGTGTAAAAATTAGTTTTAATACCAGAAATACTTTTTGTAAAAAAATTATTACCGGCAATACATTATTACCGGCAATAAAAAATTTTGTCGGCATTAAATAACCCATTGAGGTTTTATGCCGTAAAACAAAACTGGCCGTTACATATTACATCACCCCTCCCCCTCCTCACAAAAGTCCTTGCATCCTTTTTCATGTTGTACCAAATTTATCTTTGAGTCTTATTTGAAATAATCTGATCTCCAAGCCTTCAAAGATTGCAAAATAAAATTCATACTTGGAGTAAACCGGAAACATTTTGTCAAGTATAACTTTGGGACTTTCCCAATACCTTTTGGGTATGAATCCTCCTCTTCTCACCCCCAAGCTATGGGTAAATTGCTGGACAGGCTGGGTTCCATAACCTTGGATGGCAACTGGTCTACCACAGAAAGAAATGGCAACCTACTGCATAAAAAAAAAATCTACCTCCTCAGTCATGTATCAAAAGATACATGATCGCCTAAGCATGTATCATGCATGGCACATAGGGGATTGATACTGATCTGACCAAAGAACATGACGTTTCTAATTCAATCAAGATTTTATAACAAAAGAAAATTGTTATTCAAATTTACTTTTCACATTTTATGATAAAAATATTAAAACAATTATAATAATGTATGTGTAGGCCAAAAGTGTTTTTTTTTTTTTTTTTTTTTTTTTTTTTTTTTTTGTTATTGTGTTACTGTGAATTTAATATTCGTTCGGATGCTTTTCCTTTTTTTTTTTTTTTTTTTTCTTTTTTTTAAATAGGTATTGCAAGGGAGGTAATTTATTTTCTGTTCATCTCATTACTTCCCTTAGTTTTTTGAGACCTCGGTCAGAAAGACTGTTACCGTCATTTAACAGTTACTTTTAAGTTTCAAATAGAAGGGCAGGGGACTTCATAAAAATCAACACAGGCCATCTTTATTCGAACCATCCTTTTTATTAAATATTCAGAAAAATTTCTGTCCACTCCTTACATTTAATATTTGAAAGTTTTCCATCCATCCTTAGAGGAAGCACGGTGGAGTAATGGATAGCGGCTTGGATTGAGGAATCAGAGAGCCGAGTTCGAATTCCAGTCGAATCCATTACATTCACTTACGTGCTAACACCCTTGGGAAATGTGTGAATCCTCTTCTTCTCCCTCCAGCTATGGGTAAATAGCAGGACAGACTGGGTTCTATAGCCTAGTCTAGGAGAAGGAAAAATCTGAATTCAAACCTGCTCTTAGGAAAAAATCCAAGGAGCGTCTGCATCGGCAACCGGCGGCTTCTGGTCGTTCATGTCTCTGCGTCTGTGGGAACCCCGCGGCAAGCAAGAACGTTATTCGAGTAGGCCTGGGTACCCTACTTCTGTAATTTATCCCAAGAATCTTCTTCTCACATGACTACGAATGAGTCAACAGGAAGAAGCCGGCTCAATCCGCACAGGGTGAATGCCGCATCAATACAATACAATAAAAATAATCCATCCTTTTTGAAATTCGAGTGTAAGCAGAGGATGTAATTACTGGTAACAATTCTGAATTTAATGTACCAAAAAAAAAAAAATAACTAATTGCTTTTGATATAATTTAATGGTGGACGATTGGAAGACGTTAATAAGAGTAATATGAGATGCTTAATTTGCTAAATTAGAAAAAAGAAAAATTTGAGAAAATAAATTGATAAAATTCTTACAAGTAAACAGTGCTTTTACTTTAAATTGTAGATATAATCCTTTTCTATCATATTTTAAATATGGCAATTTAGAATAAAATTCACAATCTTTAGTTTTGTAACCCATTAGAATCTTAGGGCACCAAATATACTGCAGATATAGTGTATCTAGGGCATGCTAGCTTGATTTATCCAAATCTTCTCCAACCTGATTTGAATCTAGTTTTCCTTCTCTTAAACTGGTTGCCCATTCTATCCTGCTATTTATCCATAACTAGGGGGAGAAGATTGATTCATATCTTTCCCAACAGTATTTGCATGTAAGCAGTGACTCCTTTTGACTTCTAGAACTAATGTTTTCCCACTGACATAAAATGGAAAGACTATACTGAATCAATTGTTACGTCCGCTGCTAAGAAGATTGGTATACTGTGTTGTGTGAGACAATTTTTCTCTACAGAATCTATTTTATACATTTTTAAGTCTACCATTTGTCCATACATTGAATATTGCTGACATATCTGGTCTAGTGCTTCTGCTATGTATTTAGAGATTCTTGATAAAATTCAAAGAATCTGTAATGTTATTGGTCTTGACCTGGCATCTCAGTTTGTTACTTTCCCACCACCATAATGTTTCCCTATGCCTTTTTTATAACTATTTTCATGATGTTTATTCTAATGAACTTTCCTCTTTGGTACCTAGACTTTATCAATTTAAACGCACTACTAGATTGGTGGCAAGGTCTAACCATTTTACAAATGAAATGGCTGGTTTTTCTTGCTTGTAGAACACTCTTCTTGCCAACTTTGATCTTCAAAGTTTAAATTCAATGTTAATCATTATGTTAATTCATTTTCTTTTATTGCTCTCTCTCCTTCATATTCTTTCAGAATCAGTAACCCATTGTGTCTTAGTGGTTTTATTGCCTTGCTTAGAGTGAAATGACTTTAAAAAAAAAAAAAAAAATGAATAATGAATTTGGCTCTCTGATTTCTGTATAGTTAAACATCAAGACATTTACAGCTCATTGGCTTTGTAAAAAAAATGTCTCTTAGGTGTTCAATAATGGTTCAAAGATTCTTCCTTGCACCATGTAACTCAGTGCAACCTGTCGCATGTTACATATTACAAATGTCACCATCAAATAGCCTCATCTGAGACGCCTTGAAGAGGAATCTATCAGAATTACACCCTGATGATTGAATGTCCTGAGAGAAATGACTATTCATAAAGTTCTGTAGGATTATTAATATCCATATTGTGTGTAGGTAGGTATGAATCATTAATGGATCTGTGAATAGTAAGGTAATTTGTACTGTGTTAATTATAATTTTCTCTTTCTGTTTAGGCTATAAAAGCAGAGACAGTGTTCCTCAACTCGTACTTGATTACCTGGCTGGGAAGTTATTGATAGATGAATTTATTACACACACCATGGAATTGGAAAAGATCAACGAGGCATTTGATCTTATGCATGATGGCAAAAGGTAAGAAACATTTTTATTAAAGTATATCCATTGTAAATGCCTTGAAAATGTTGAACCGTATATATATTGATAACTTTGTTCGATCTTTTATTGCTTTAGAACACCTCGATGAGAGGATTTGATGAAGGAAATAAAATTAAACAAGGAAAAAAGAAAATTCAGAATTTAAATGTGTGGGGGAGGGAATTAAATAAAAACTAATAAGTAAAATAATAATTTAAAAAAATAAATACAATTTCTGATGATGCTAGTAATAACTGAACCAGTAAGGGTTTTTGGTCATCTGCTCAATTCTATGACCCCCCACTTCTGAAAAGGACAATAACTCTTTCTTCCCACTTTCCAAGGCATACCACATAAATTCCTCTTTTGGGGGATTTCACATGACTTATCATCTCTGAGTTACGTCTCTGTCTTTGGACAGAGTGTGCTTAGGGGCTTCTCAAGTAAATCTCCTTATCATCTCTGTTGCATCTCTGTCAAAGGACAGTGTGTTCTTTGAAAATTGAGACCCCCGCCCTACACACACATAAGAAGATTCTGCTCTTTATATCCCCAGCTATGGGTTAAATAGCAGAACAGACTGGGATCTCCTGCCTCATTTGCAGACCACTGTAATAGGATGACAACTCTGAATTCAAAACCAAGAGTGGAATACATTTATCTGTATGTCATCATCAGCCCCTTGACTTTTGTAATTGTAGCTGGTGGTGGTGGGGGGGCGGTATCTGAATGCAAAAGCCACACTGAATCTCGTCTACAACAGTCTATTAACAGCAGCCATCAGCAATTCTGGTACAGTCATACCTGTCCATTTTTTGACATTGTCCAACCAGTTTTTGTGTTGGCATCCTCTCTCATGTCCCCCTTCTACAGTGCCTTGCATGATGGTCTTGCCTTGTAATGTGTCCAAACCACACCATTTTCCTCCATTTGACAGTGACGTGAAGAGGTTCCTGGTTGCCCACAAAACTTTCAACCCTTTTCCACACAAACCCATTGGTCTTATGTTCCCAATAGAAGATGCCATGGAGCTTTTTCAAGCATTTTTCTTCAAACACTAGGGGCTAAAAATAGCAAAAGTAGAGTTGCTGCTTGTCCCCTCCACCTCCTGGTTAAAAAAAAAAAAAAAAAAAATCTACTAGAGGGCCAATTGAATCCAAGATGAGAAATTCCAAAATGTAAGATTTTAAAATTTGATATTTCTACTTGAGAGATTGTGAAAATACCGATTATCTCCCTCCCAATTGGTCTTGCTTCTCTTGTGTGATGAGATGTTATTCATAACTTTCCATTGGCTTTAGACTTACGGACATATGTTGAAACACCAGTTCTCATACAATCACTAAAGTTAAGCAATGTTGAACCTGGATGAATAAGTAAGATGAAGTAGAAGAAAAGGAAGAGGAATAAAGAAAAGGCAGAGGTGAATAATAATAATAATAATAATAATGGGAATATCAGATACTGTAAGCTTTCATGTGCAGGTGGTGTAATGGATAACTGCTCTGAATTGGAAATTGGAGGGCTGAGTTTCAATTCCAGTTGGGTTTGTTATATTCACTTATGTGCAAATACCCTTAAGAAAGGTATGAATCAATCTTTTCTCACACTCCAGCTATGGGTTAATTAATAAGACTAGTACCAGTAAATCATCATCTAAACTTTCTTACAATCTAAAAATGTTTTTAAATAACTTGCAAAAAGTTGATATGCTACAAAAAAAAATTCAATCAAACTGCAATTTTTTTTCTCTCTCCATCTCTCTCTTTTTTTTTTTTTTTTTTTTTTTTTTTTTTAAAGCAAAATATTATTTTTTAGTATTTGTCATTTTATTTTTTATACTTGCATAATTTTTTTTTTCAATTTTGTTTTTAACAGCATCCGTTCAATTGTGAGCCTCTAAAGAGATACCACTGCCTTCAACCAAAGAGACCTTCTGTTGTGTGAATATTTTCTTTTTGGGGCCCCTCTATACTTGAAAAATGTTGGATCGGAATCGGTTCCAATTTTCCTTTATTTTTGGAAGGAAACAATAAAAGCGAATCAATTGACTTTTTTTATTTCTTTTTTTCTTTTAATTTTTTTTTGTTTACAAATTTAATTTTGAAATTGAAATATGATGTCCTAAATTTGAGACTGAAATTTGTACCCATTCTCACGAAACACACGCACACATTCTTTGTTTGGACTGCTTCTCACATCAGGATTTTAAACCTTAGTTGAGACAAGCTTTCCATCACCTTATTATATATAAAATTAATATCTGTTGTGGGGTGGGGGCTTTGAGATTCAAATTTAACCATAAATCAGTGGTTCTTAGAATTGCAAGTAACATTCTTTTCCTTTGAAATCTCAAGATTATTCAATCCCCACCCCCAAATCAAACATTTTGAGGTGAGAACAGATACTACACTTAGATCCCAGGCCTATGACCAAGGAACAAAGAAAAGCATAACTCAAGTGGTGTTGGTTTCACAGTCAATGAATAACAAACGTTTCCTTGGAATAGATACTATACTTGATATTTACTCACCCCCTCACCACACAGGGACGGCATATGGCACAAGGCCGGTTTAATTTTCTGATAATGTTGTGTATGAATGTCTGTATTTACGAAAATCAGCATGACTACACAAACAAAATTTTTAAAATTCTTTTTAAAATACTGGGGGTCACCAAATTGTACTAAGTTTTTCCATTTATGATTTAGTAAAGTTTTTATTTAATAACAATATTACTTAACGATTAAAAAAATACAGAATTTTGAAATACTGAAAAATTTATAAATTATTTTAGTTAAAATGTAAAAGAAAAATCTTATAAAAATTAATTATTCATCAAAAAAGAATTTTCATAATTAAATAGTGCCCACAAGATATTTGATTCATAAAAGCAATTAAAAGCTTTTCTAATTAAATAAGGTTTAGTTGTATTGTATTTTTAATTTTTTCTTATTTAATGTCACTAGCATGATTGTCCTCATTGTCTCAAGTTACATATGCTATCCATTTTAATCATTGCTGCTGTTGGAAATCCTTAAATGATCTGGTTTGTTATCTGGTATATTTTTGAGATGTCATTTTTAACCATTGAAAGATATTTCTGAATCAGTTTGGTGCTATGCATGAAATCTATGTCAAAGCTAATCTGATGAGGCTTGCTTGCATATTTTTTTTTTTTTTTTTTCACAATGTACAAGGCTCAAGAACCACTTGAGGTAGAGGCTTACAGAGTAAAAGGCACCATCCAAAGCAGAAGGGGTCCCACTGGAAGTGAAAGTGAAGAAAAAGACTTTAGAGGGAACTGGAAATTCAATCTGAAACAGGAAACAATGTATAAACCTCTACTTCTGTTCAAGACAAGGGAGGAGGGTAAACTAGGTGATAAGTGAACCTGTCTACTCTTATTAAAGAAAAAGAAATGTAAAAATTTCAGAGTTTATTCAAAGTATAGAATCTGTTTAAGAACAGGCTATAGTTTTTAGGTTAATGTTCTTGTTCAGTAGCAACTTATGTTGGGCAAAACTACTCAATTTCCTTATCTCTTATACTAAATTGGTTATAACTGATTCACACATTCAGGTGTTTCAAGTGTTTAGCCTAAACATTTGATAAACACTTATAGTACATCTGTAGAATGGTGTCATGTTGAGTCTCATGGTTACTAATGGATCTCAAGAATACTTATTTCGAATATTTTATAAGAAATGTTTAGAATACAGGAATTATATATTTTCCAGGATTACTAGTTTTACTTTTGTGTATTCAGTATTTTTTTACTTTGTCTTGAAATATTTTTTCTAAGTATATTAAAATTTTGATATGTTTATATTTCTGAGTCGAGGTATGTAATTAATTACATTATTTATGTTGTTCAGACTGTTGTCCATGTCTTTATTGCCAAAGGGTTCAGTTCGAAATTCCAATCACCTGAAGAAGGCTGGAGCATACAACGGCCGAAATGCCATGAAAATGGCAATAAAGATGAGGACAGCAGTCTGAACAATTTAAATAAAATTTTGATATTCATGGATGTAAAGACAAAACCAAATTTTGCACCAAGTAATGTATTAAATTCTTTTGTGCAACATGTACATATTTAAGTCCACCTCAAAAGTTTGTTGATAATTACGTTACAAGAAAATTTGTAATATCATAAAGCTAGCCAAAGTTTTTCCACAAAATTTGAAATTGTGGTTCATCTGAAAAATAAATTTTGCATTAATTTATTAAAAATATATATACATCATTTATTTTATATATACATCATTTATTTATTTATTTATTATTTATATACATCATTTATTTTATATATACCATTTGTTGTATTGAATATTGTTGCCATATCTTGTCTGGTGCTCCAACTGTATAGTAATTTTTTTTCTAAGTGAAGCTTAGATGTGGCACAAGGCCAACAGTATGGGACACCAAGTGAGGATCACACTCACTATTCAGTCTTAAATGTTTTAGCAAGACAAGCTTGCTAACCATTACACCACATTGAAGTGTTGTTGCTCCGACTATATCTCAAGATTCTTGACAAAATCTGGAGCTCAGGATCAATTACATTTATAATATAATTGATCCTGCCCTACAGTTTCTCACCAATGTAATATGGTCACCCTTGGTCTTTTCTACAAATATTTTTCATGGCAACTGTTCTGATGGACTTTCCACCCCTCCACTACATGAATTTAAGTGTGCTACTAGATTGGCAACTAGGTCCTACTATTTTACTATTGAATTAACTAGATTCAACCATAACATCTCTTGTTACAGGTTCTTTTCTTACCTGTAGAACTCCTGTCTGATTTCTTGCTTTCCTGCCACATATAATCTTCAAAAGTTAAAATGCAACATCAATTGTTGAACCTTTGTTCTTTCCTTACTAAAGTCTTCTCATTCACTCTTAGTGGCATTATCACCTTGTATGAGGTGAAACAATAAATATACAGGGTCTGATGGATAAATATATTTTTTTAATATTTTTAGTTTCACACATGTGCATTGTTTTAGATTTTGTTGACTGTAAAGTATAGTAGGGTCAGACACTGTCTGTGAGAAAAAGAACACCATGACGCAATTCACTCTGCCAGAGATTTGGAAACAGTATACTGTACTGCTTAGCATTCATGCCAGAATCTCCAATATGAATACTTCAGAGTGTTTGGGTGTCAATCTGAAGACAGTGCAGAGGATTCGGAAAGAGTTACAATGGTACAGCAGCATGAAAAATCCCTCTGATCATTCTGATGATAAAAGAACTCCCGAATTTGTTGGGGAGGGCCTCAGACTCAACACAGAGGCCTACATGAAGTGCTCTGAGGAGGTAGTGCTACTCTGGGTCAAGAGGATGGCTGCTGGAAGATCCTATGTCTGGCAACAGGACTCTGCACCATGTCACACAAGCAGGAGAACACAGTCATGGCTGTCAGATAAAAATGCGACTACATCACCCCTTACCTTTGGCCACCTAACTCCCCAGACGGCAAACCCCTTGATTATTATGTGTGGGGTGCAATTGAGCAAGAAACCAACAAAATTCCTTGTAACATCAAAGACGAACTGAAAGCAATGATTATGGCAGCACTAGCGAACTTAAACAAGGAGACCATCCAGAAGATTTGTGGAGATTCTGAAGTCATCTGGAAACCGTGGTTGAAGTCAATGGTGATTTTATTGAATAAATTTACTTTTTATATTTCAAGATATATTTATCAAAGATATCTTAAAATGAGATATTTTTTATTTTTGCATAATTTAGATGACAATTTATCCATTGGACACTGTGTGTGTGTGTGTGTGTATACACGCACACACACACACACACGTTTATGTGTCTGTGACACTAAAAATGCTGATAATTTGAAGGAAGAAAAAGCTTAAATTAAATTGAAAGTGGACACCAAGACAAAGAAGGTAGGAAATAGATTGAAGGACATACCGAAAACAAAAGAAAATATATTTTTATTTTTGTTTCTCATTTTGCGAATAAGGACCTTGCTAGAAGATCGCTCTGAAATCCACTTAGGCATCTGGTTAAAGTGAAGCCCAAGGGTTATGTGGGGAGGAATGTGATTGTGGACATAGACCACCAAGCTAGTCAGAGATAATAATTTTATGGTTACAAGTAGGTGAAGAAAACGGTAAAGAAATGATTCTATGTCACTTGATAGGGGTGGAAGATCCACATATCGCTAAAGGAACAAGATTTTCTTAAGCAAGAAAATTTTGGTCAAGTGGGGAAAAAGAATTATGGACCAAACGTGATAATTAGGAATAAAAAGTAAAAAGACAGATAAAAATTTTACAATGACGTTAAAAGTAACACCTCTTTTGGGTCAGGTATCCATGGCTTTGGTGGAATGCCTATTCCCTGGATGGTGGCAGTGTGAGGAGCTGATATGACGAAGTGGGAGGAAAAGCCACTGAAAGGTACTGGTGTGAGGTGCGAGCAAGAGAAGGGAGGAGAATATGGCAGATTGATATGTTGCTACTGCCACTCTTGCAGGGGTGGGGAGCTCCCCATATTTGGACATGCAAATTACTTCCCAGGACACAGCAGAGAAATCGGATTAGTTATTTTGAAAATCCTGGAACCCCAGATCACGTCTGACCCCACACCAATGTTGGGCAAGGTTCATAAAAGCATTAGATCAGGAGGGAATGAGGAAGAGAGAGTAACACCAAGAGATGATTGTGTTGCTGATCCGCATGTAATTTGCTGTCATGAAGAACTCCTGACTCATACCTTGTCCCAGACTATTAAATAAATTGAGCAGAGTGCCCTGATGAAATTGCCAAGTGGAAGAATTGAAAGTCTCTATATAATGAGAGAGAGAGAGAGAGATGAGTACTTTGTCAGCATTCTGTAATTTGCTGCCTGAAGAAGTCTCCAACTTTGAAACCGCGACTCCGACTTGGAAACAAAGTGTCACAAAATTAGTCTGCAAGGGAATGGTCATTAGCATGCATGTTTGTAGATTTTTCTATGAAAAAGGGTTCCTGTATAAACCTCAGTTATATAAACTTTGTTGATTTACACAATTTTTTTTTTTTTTTTTGTCTTATAACATCGTCCTGCCTGAACGACACCAATCCAGTGATATCTGATGACAATTTGATCCTTGTCTGCCTTCTGATCGAAACAAACACAACATGGGACAGCGAAAGGCTTGGATCAAAGTGACCAACTTCACGGTTAGTTGTAAGATTCAATCACGGACACACCGGTGACCATTATTCCACCATACTATATTTTTTTTGTTTTCTTTCAGTAACATCGTCAAGGTTGTCTATTTTTTAGATATTTGTAAACAAAAGTTAGTTCTTGGTTTTAAAATTCTTCCAAAAATAAAATATGCTTTTCAGAAAATTTATTTGAGGAATATTAGCTGATTTAAAACAAATATCATTTACAGGGTTCCCATAGATCTCTGTAAAAAAAAAAAAAAAAAATTCAGGACTATGTTAATAAGTTTCAAGGACTGAAACTGACGTGTATGCACACGCACACAAAGTAAATGTTCATTAATTTCAAAAACATAATCTTTGTGATTTATCTTTTAATAGATTGATAGATGAGATGTTCAAAGAAAAGCTACAGTTGGTTCCAATAATTCATGTCACATGGATCAATTAAAAGCAGTGAAGAAATTCAAGTGTTGAGGGCAAAAACACTACTGAATGCAGACCTGGTTATGTTACACATTTTATGTAGCATTTTACAGTTTGGAGTTCTACTACACTTGAAAATGTTTGAATTACACACTTTAATTCTTAATGCTACATATTTCAGCTATCTCAACTACTTAGTTTGTGAATGTTACAAAAAAAGATTCTTAACTGATGCACATTTCTGTGAAGCATAATGGTTTTAATGAACAGAACTACAAATAGAAATTTTCACAAAAAGATGACATATTTTAGGTATCCCATCATCATCTTTCGACCTCCCTATAGTTGGTCAGAACTCCATTAACAATCCCTTTCTATACTGTTCAGTCCTGTATTGCTGTCCACAGATCCCCAGTGTCTAAACCTGCAGAATCTTTGCCACAATCACTCGAGCAAGCAGCAAACCAGGTAGGTTCTCTTTTGCAACAAGAGTAAGACAGAATATATCACAACCTCTCCTGAACCATCCGAGTTGAAAACATTCAATAATAGATCCATCAAAAGAGTTGAGGATTTCAAATATTTTGGAGCTCATATCATAGATACTCAAAGTTCTTGCATAGGATGTGTGTAACAAACTTGACAAGATTTGGCGCTTGAATCTTCCATCCTCCTAAAAACTCCAAACTTTTCAAACACTGATTGAACCAGTTCTGCTGCATGCATCAGAAACGTAAACATTATCTGTTCTTCTTGAAAGCTGACTGGATGGAGCATATACAAATCTACTCAGAAAAATCCAGAACATCATTTGGAAATTCCAAGCAACGAACAATTTACAGAGAACTGAAACCAAACCTTTCTTAAGATCAAAAACAATTAGTTTGCAGGCCACTGCTACTGAGCGGACGGAAATCATCTCATCTTTATTCCTATGGCATCCTTCTAAAGTATCTTCTCACGAAAATTGACTTTCCCAGACACCATAGCTAGAGACCCAGGGTTGGACATTAGGGACAGCAATGCAGGACCAAAGAGTGTGGAAAGGGATTGTCAATAGACTTCCAACCAACCTGGAGGTTGAAGGATGATGATGATGAATAGTAGTTGTTGATGATGATGATGTAGTAGTAGTAGAGATATTCACAGAAAGACCACACATTTTAACTACACTTACTACCCATGGCTTTCATTGTACATGTCACAGAAGACAATGATGGTAACATTTTTTCAGTTCATCTAGTTTAGTATTCAGCTCCTTTTCCAATTTTGATATCTCTATGGACTTATCCTTTGCAGATCTTCGCATGGCATTGGACTTTGCAATAAGTATGAAGTTTTGAGTCTGCTCAGCTTTCTCCTCATAGCGGTCAGCTGATTTGAGCAAATCTTGTGTGAAACTTTCAAGCTTAAGTTTTTGGTCTTCAGTTCTTCAATTTCCATAAGCATGGATTTCCATTTTTGTCCAGCTGCTTCTTCCTGCCTTTATTCTTCTAAACCTGAAGGTATTGTTTATATGCTGTTCTGGCATTGAAAGCAATGCAGAGAAGAGCCTTAGTCATGGGAACATTCCCAGCACCACCATGGACAAATTGTCCGTGATAATACACGGTGCAACCAGAGTCTGCTGTTTCATATTGTCAGTAGAAATTTCCTTATTGACTCTGAAACCTCTTTCTACTGAGGCCTGTTCATGAAAGAATACCAGCAATCTGCAAACAGCTTTCCAGTTTTTGATAGTCTTTGTTGCTAGGCAAAGAAGAGTAGAACAAAATGTCTAGACAGTCTTCATGCTTGTTGAAAATTCTTGAAACCAATATTTCCAGCACCCTCCTCCTCAAATACTTTGTACTGACTGATGATATCATCACAATCAGACTTGCTGACTTGTTTTCTGTCTGTGGGAAAGACATCTTTTTAGACTATGATCTGTGGCAGATTTCTTTTTTCGCAAAGAGATCCAGGGTTCAGCCATGCAAGTGACTTTACAAGAGGGTATCTAAGGGGAGACTTTGCCAAAAGTTTCTCATTGATGGTGATAAACATTGTTACAATTTTGCATTCAAACAAATCTTTTCTTGACACATTTCCTTTTTCAGATAAATTTTGCATTATCTGCTAGAAATCCACACTCAATCTTTGTGAATGTTTGACAAAATTCTTACAAATTCATTCAGTTTGGAAAATGTAATTATCTTTGTAGTGTGCTCTTCCTTTATAAATCTTCTTAACAGTCTCATTACCATGCTAAAAAGATCATCTGCAACGAAAGGAAGTAATGGTTTATTGCTCTATTTTATCAGAAACACTTCAATGCCTTTCTGAAACAGACACAAAAAAGTTTCACTGGAGATAAAACGTCATTCACATTTGACAGCACCACAGATTTGGCCTGGGGACTTTTTGGGTTATTTTTAATTAAATTCACAAATTTGATGACATCTGGCCAAATGTCTGAGGAGTCATTCAAATGTTTGTACATTTTTTAGTCACCTATGGCAGAAGTGCAAAAATAAAGGGACAGGGTTGTTAGATTGAACTTTTAAAATCAAATGAGTTTTAATAGATTTCACCATTACATTTCACACAACAAAATCTAGAGCTACAGGCTGTAAACTTTAAAAATAACATTCTTATTTTTTCAAAGACATTTTTTATTCTACCTTTCTGTCTACATCTTGAGTCAAATCTGATTCTCAAACTTGTTACTTTTGACAACAATTTAGACAAACCTAGTTTACACATTGACATGGGATGCATAACGTGTCTTTATTTTGTCAGCATATACACACCCACTGCCAACTCGAGATCAAAAGAACTTTTTACTTTTGAAATTGACATGTGAATAAAACTTCTTCATTTGTTTAAATTTTTAAAACCTGATAAATTTTTCAAGATTCTACTTAAAATGTATTTTATTACTGTAAAATAAATTATTTTCCTTTCAACTACAAATTGAATGAGAATGAATTATTTAATCTTTGATGGAGATGTTTACTTGTCTCTGACACCTTTCGTTTTTGCTTTTCTTCTTGTTGAGTGAGGGTAACAGCTACAAAACATGCCTTTGTATTCTTTTTTGTCACCTAGACAAGAAAATACAAAAGTAACCACAAGATCATGAACTCATTCTAATCAAGGAAACAAACTATTGTTTGCAATAATTGCCAAATATTACTGTAATAAGACACAGAAGAGAGTAACCCTAAATTAAGCTTTATTCTACACTATAGAACAGTTAGTACAAACAAAACTATTTATATGAAGGTACAGTCCATTTTGACGATAGGGTGGGAGAGAAGAAATGTTCAACACAATCTCCCTTGTTTCTAGAAATAATTAGTGGCAGTTAGTCAATCAATATTAAGGAAAGATTATATCCTAGCAGGATTTATTTCAATTTTTAAGTATCTCCTTTATAACCTTATTTGAATTAAGGAAATCAGCAAAAGATCTACTCGTAAGTTAAGCAGTTGGGAGTTCTAGGCAATCACTCTGATTGACATAAAGGAATTTTGACTTCATTTTCTGGTGTATCTGTACTAAATTCAGTCTTGTTGGGATCTAAGGTGTCAAAATTTTGAGTGGGTAAGTCAGAGTCTTGTATTTCAGAACAGTTCTAGAACGAGACCAGCGGGGGTGAGATCTCGGAATGATAATGTTTTTTTTTTTCCGTTTTGATGAATGTGCTCAT
This sequence comes from Acanthosepion pharaonis, assembly GCA_903632075.3. NCBI lineage: Eukaryota > Metazoa > Mollusca > Cephalopoda > Sepiida > Sepiidae > Acanthosepion > Acanthosepion pharaonis. The sequence goes on from CAHIKZ030000936.1 coordinate 529,127, forward strand.
AGCGAGGATTGGCTTCCACCTTCTCCACAATAGAGTCGTGCTTCAATCATCTGACATGTCTCAAAAGAACCTTTCCTGGTGTTAGCCATGTTGGAAGAGAATAGTCACCGGAGTTTCGGTGAGGATAGTCGAATAGCCATTCATGAGGTGTAGCATCCGTAGCCGTTGAAAATAGTGTGCGCATTGAATGTAAAGCATCTGGCAGGACATTCTCCCATTGATTTATAGGTCGGCATTGAATTTTGAGTGACATAGTTATTGCTTTCCACAAAATACCATTATACCTTTCACATTGCCCATTACCCTGGGGGTTATAAGGGGTGGTTTGGCTAGGTGAGATTCTGTGCCCATGCAAAAAGAATTTCACCTCAGCTGACCTGAAGCTGGAACCTGTCCGAATGCACATACATTGGTATACCGAAGATGCCAAAGAGTTGGGTGAAGTACCAGATGACTGTTTGCGATGACATATCAGGACAAACAAAAGCAAATGGAAAAGCAAGAATATTCATCTATTATTGTAAATAGAAACTGGTTACAAGAGGAAGATGGCAGGGGTCCTTTGAAGTCAACACTGAGCTTCTCAAAAGGCATGGTTGCTTTTACTAGATGCAGAGTGTCAGGTTGGTAAAATCAAGGTTCGCCTTTGGCACATAAAGTGCAAGCAGTAGATACTCTCTTTACATCCTCCACAGAGAAAGAAAGAAAGGTTCCTCGTACTAAGAAAATGCATCATTCGCGTAACCCTAGGGTGACAAAGAGAGTTGTGTAATTTCTCTAGGGGTGTCCAAACTTACAGCTGAACAATAAGCTCTGGTTAACGTATCTGCAGTAACATTATCTCTACCCAGGCAGGTATTTAATATCAAAACTGTAGCAGTTCAACCTTCCACCTTTGGATTTTATCATTTTTTTTATTTTTCCAGCCTGTTTTGAATCAAACATGAATGCCACTGATCTCTGATCTGTAAGTAAAGTGAAGTGTCATCCTGTTAAGTAGTGCCTCCATTTACCTAAGACCTCTACTATAGTTTGGGCTTCCTTTTCTATAGAAGAGTGTTTATGTTTGCTGGTACTCAATGTTCTTGAAAAGAAAGCTATGGGTCCAACCTTATTGGTTCAATGAGGCTGCAATCATGTGGCATGAAGCATTGGTCGCTATGGTGATAGAAACTGTTTCGCCGATAGAATACATTATTGCGTTTTCAACTTCAATTTTCAGGTATTTGAAGGCTTTTTCAGCAGTCTTGGGTAATGGAAAACAACTTGAGGGGGGCAACTTTTTCAGAATACTTACTAATCCATTGGGAATAGTAAGAGAACATTCCCAGCGCATGGCGAAGAGAACGAATATCGCAAGGAAGGTGAAGTTCTTTAAGCGGTCAAAGCCTCTTGGGATCTGGTTTAATTGTACCCTCTGATATTGTGTAGCCTACTGGGTTCACTGTAGAGTGGAAGAAAGAGCATTCATCATGATTGTAAATTAAATTGTATTTCTTGGATGATTTTTCCACATCCTTGACAGGTGGCGTTCTGAGCTGGGCAGTTACGGCGAGGATGCCTATGGTTTCCACAAAAGAAGCACTTTTGAGTTTTAGAAGCCACTGTGGATGCTATGGTTTGTCAGGCTGCAGCACTAACAACTGTTTGAGAGATAGAGTAAAATTCTGAATTTTTCTGAGCTTGTTCAAGAGCTCTGGCTTGGACAAAGTCAATGGCGAGGTCCAGAGTTACATTTTTGCGTAGCCATTTTTTAATATTAGGAAACAAAAGTCCACTTATGAAGGTATCTCTTATGGCCTCGGATCTATGTTCCTCAGCACTGCCTTGTAGTTGCAATCCTTACTTAAATGCCTCATATTTAGAAGGTAGTCGTCTAGTGTCTCTTCTGGTTTTTGCAGGTGCACTGATAGTATATGCCTGGCAGAGATTTCATTCTTAGGCTTGTCAATTGCTGGAGTCTATTGACGGCTTTCTCGTAGTCTGGACAGTCAGAAATTAATTCATACACTGAAGGGCCTATAAAATTTAAGAGCAGTTTGTTGGTTGGGGACGTATTGTTCTATACTTTGCAGGAAATTCTCAAAAGTGTCAAACCAGTGCCTCCAATCCTTTACAACATTCTTCAAACTGGGAGCATTTCAAATATCTGAGGTCGCAGAATTTTGTCCATATTTCTTAAGAGACCGAGATAGCATTACTGAAACGTATTATCTATATAGTGTAGAATAAATTCTAATAAAAAACATGGAACAGAGTAACCCTAAATTAGGCTTTATTCCACACTATAGAACAGTTAGTACAAACAAAACTATTTATATGAAGGTACAGTCCATTTTGACAATATGGCAGGGTGGGAGAGAAGAAATGTTCAACACAATCTCCCTTGTTTCTAGAAATAATTAGTGGCAGTTAGTCAATCAATATTAAGGAAAGATTATATCCTAGCAGGATTTATTTCAATCTTTAAGTATCTCCTTTATGACCTTATTTGATTTAAGGAAATCAGCAAAAGATTTACTCGTAAGTTAAGCGGTTGGGAGGTTTACACGCTCGCTTCGACTGATGTAAAGGAATTTTGACTTCATTTTCTGGTGTATCTGTACTAGATTCAGTCTTGTCGGGATCTAAGGTGTCAAAGTTTTAAGTGGGTAAGTCAGAGTCTTGTACTTCAGGAGAACGGTTCTGAATGAGACCAGCAGGGGCAAGAGAGTGATAATGTGGTTTCTTTTCTGTTTTGAAGACGAATGTGTGCATAGTTTGTATTGGCTTCTATAAGTTCCATCTCCTCTACAATAGGGCTGTGCTTCAATTGTCTGAAATGTTGTCTCAAAAGAACCTTTCCTGGTGTTGTTAGCCACGTTGGAACAGAATAGTTACTGGAGGTTCGGCAAGGATAGTTGAATAGCCGTTCATGCATTCGTAGCTGTTGAAAGTTGTGTGCGCATTGAATGTCATGCATCTGGCAGGACATTAGCATTACTGAAAAGTATTATTTATATAGTGTGGAATAAATTCTAATAAAAGACATGGAACAGAGTAACCTTAAATTAAGCTTTATTCCACACTATAGAACAGTTAGAATAAACAAAACTATTTATATGAAGGTACAGTCCATTTTGACGATAGGCAGGGTGGGAGAGAAGAAATGTTCACTACAATCATCTTTATTTTAGCTTATATAAACAATACTGTTTCTAGAATTTGGCATTTTGATTTTCATGAATTGAGAAAAAGAATTTGGGCAGCCCAATTTAGTAAATTTCAGGTCATGTACAAACCCTTATTTACTTTAACTTTAAAATATAGAAATTAATTTTTTTTAACCCAACAGGAACCGTGTTTGATGAGGTAGTGACAGATTTAACGTTCTACAGAGACTGTAAAATGTAATTTAAGAAAATGACGTCAGCACCTTTTTCATGTTTAAATACTTAGTAATCTTGAAAATTTAGGAAGATATTTTCTGTAATCTAATGTTTTATTGAATTTAGTTTTAAATTTAATATAGTTACCACTCTTATTTTCTGATATCACATATGGTTGGCTGTAATTAAAAAAGGTTCTTTTAAAAATCTTTGTGCACAATTTGTATTAAGCTTTTCCAGTTATGATTAGTAAATTTAGTTTACACTTAATATTACAAGCTAAAAGGTTCTGATTAATACAGAATTTAAAGATTTAATAGTTCATAGAAGAAAAAAAATTAAAATACTTGTAAAAAATTATTCATCAAATAAAAATTTTTCTGAAGGCAATAGTGTCCTTAATCTTAATATATCTATCTTATTTGTAAAAGCAATTAAAATCTTTTCTAATGAAATGTCATAATTTTATTGCATTTTTTATTTTTACAATTAAATAAATATTTGGGGAAAAAAAAAAAAAAAAAAAAAACCCAAAAACTTACATTCTTCAAGATGCCCTGCTTTTAACTAATATAAAAAAAATATTCAGATCAAAATTTAATTTCATAAAATTAAGTGGCAGTAACAGTTGTTAAAAAAAAAAAAAAATCATTCATGAACATCTGGTTCAAACCAGTTATTTCATTTTTGCAAGGACCTCCCACCAAAAAAAAAAAAAAAAAAAAAAAAATTCAAATGTGTTAGAAAGGTTTAAGAAAAAATATAAAAATAAATAAAGTAGCCAAAAAAATACTTTGGTCTTTCTTCTTTAACATTTTGACGATAAAACTTCTGAGTTTGGAGCCCTTTTCATCATGCCATGTATAAAAAAAACAAAACAAGGCAAGTAGAGGTACCCAGGTTTCCAAAAGCTTAAACTTTCCTGACTCCTGCTACTTCACTTTTTTGCAGCACCCCTACCTTCGTATGTTTACTTTTAATCTCTCTCTTTTTTTTTTTAATTTATTTAATAAATGAAATGTCAAATTTCTGTGATTTTGCTTTTAATCGCTTTCTTTTTCTCTCTCCACACAATATTCATTAGCTATAAGGAGCATAGATCAGAAAATTTACATCTTTTCTAATCTACATGCATTCTAACAGAGGCACAAAAAAAAAAAAAAAAAATCAAAACAATTTTGTGATTAATCTCTATTTTATTCAAACAAATTTGACAGAAAAGTTTTCTATCACAGGAACGATTAATATAAGTGCAGGCCAAACGAATTTCTGACAAAAGACAATTTCACCTGTCATTTGTCACTCAGTTAGGAAAGCAAACACCTCAAAACATAACTTCTTGAAAATCTCTTGTTAAGGAAGAGTAAACTTTAATTTACAATCAGTTCTCGATTATGATAATATATGCCAGAATAGAGTTAAATGGTTTTTTTTTTCTTTTTAAAATAGCATATACATGATGGTACTCAATTTTTGCATAATTCCTAGAAGCAGATGTTAGTAAATACATGCAGGGTTTTGATATGGAAGTTTAAGTCCTCAAAAAGACTAAGCTTTTATGGATTCTTCCAGACATGAAATATTCACCAAGCAAGCAGAAAAGTTGAAATTTTGCCTTAGATAAAGTTAACCTTACCATGTGCAGAGGGGAAAAAAAAAAAACCAAAAAACAAAACAAACAAAAAAAAACAAACACTCATAAGAAAAAAATAAAATAAAAAGCTTGCTCAAGGTCTTGCATAGGTTAAAACAAATCCCACAACAGTGGTAATGATTGTTGTTAAGTATTATCTAAAGCCAGACCAAGGCTTATAACATACATGTACAAAAACTTTTCTGACACGAAAAGGGTCTAGTACAGTGTTTCTCAACTGGTACGCTGGGTCACTAATTCACCCTGAAACATAGCCAGGTGTGCCCAAAGTTCACAGAAGACTAATTCATGAATTATTTTTATATTTAAAAATTTTTGTTTAAAAGCTAGGAGACACCAAGCAAATTTAATGTCTTTTCAAGAGACCTCTGTATTATTTCCTTATTTTCAAATTTCTTGACTAATTTTTCCTTATTAAAATTTCAACTGTGCTCCTGAGTTTTAGTTAGCCTACAAGGGTACCCTGAAATAACAAAGGGTGAGAAACACTGGTCTAGCACATCATGCGGCCAGGCCTAATGCAGAATTTAAGCAGTAATTAAACAAACAATGCAATCAGAGTAATTTAGGTTAATGTGAAGTAAATAAGGCAGCCCTGGTAACACAAATGAACTAGGCAAGACACCTTAAATAAAGAATTGATGAGTCAGGCAAAGTCTGCTGGAGTCAGCCAGGGAGAATTTCTAATGACGTAACAGCGAGTAGTCTAAGCGAGAGAATATTATAATCACTAGGAGCAAGTTATAACAGTTAATGGTTAATATCCCAGCAATTATAAGAAAATTAAATATTGGAGGAAGCAAAACGCTCCATTGTTTTGTTAATTTTAAAATAAGATTTATCAAAGGAATAATTTCAACATGCTAGTCAGGAAGGACCCATTAATGCCCTAAAAAGAATCTAATCTACTGTTTTATTCTAGCTTTGTTAATTTCTGCCTGGAGATTCTTCAGATATTGAATCTCCCGCTGAATTTCAGTAACTTTTTGCTTTAGTCTTATGTTCTCCTCCAAGAGTTCATCCTCCTCTTGTTTCCTCTGCTCAGTCTCCTCCTTCATCTTTTGCCGATACCTTGTGGCCGCATTTTTATTTTGGAGTTTTTTCTTTTCTTTCTTACTAAGTGGTTGTGGCTGGTCTAAAATGTCGATGGGTGAAGGTATGGACTCGGTACTTTTGTCCCACGAATACGGAGTTTTCTTTGTACGGTACGACTTAGTTCTCTTCTCCTTTCCCGAGACAGACACCAACAAATGTGGAGAGCTGCTTTTCGAGGGTTCTTCTCCAGTGGTGGCATAGCCAAGAACGGAGCTAGAAGCTTGGATACCATCACTTTCATTAATGGCTGCTAAGAGAGTCGAAGACGGTAGAGAGATGGAGACAGGGCTATCTTCAGAGGCTAGGGCTGGTGAAGGTAAAGGTGAACTAAGCGGTGAAAGATTAACATCACCGTAATCCGAGAGCGAAGTTGTATCTAGGATACTGTCTACATCCTCAGAAGACAGTGGTGATTTCATGAAATTCTCGCAGTTCAAGAAACTGGGAAATTCTTGCTCTTCAAGAAGAAATTTGTCAAGTGTCTGTGAACATAAATAGTTTGTATAAGATGGTGAAGAGATTTTGTTTTCAAAAGGAAACTCTGGATTTTGGTCAGCTAATGAGTCATAGAGTATGTGGCTACTTGAGATGCCCTCTCTGTTGTTGGTGGTGGTGGTGGTGTTTAGCAATGGGTTATGGAGAATGAGATCTGCAAAAGAGAAGAATTATTTGTAGTTAGACAAACCAGTTTTTAAAAATACAAAAAATTATACCTTCATCTAGAGCAGTGCTTTTTAAACTATGGGTCATGAAAATTAAATTCAAACACCTGAATTTCAATTTGTTATGAATACACGCCAACAGATGTGCAAAATCATCTCGGTGATATTTTTGACTAGGGGGTCATGACAAGTTTCAGGCCTTTCCACATCATACTTGTTTGCCCAAGTTACTCTAACAGAACAATACCTATTCCAAATGGCAACCCTGAAGCAAATGTCCACCAAGTACACAGCAACAAATATATAAACAACTGCCACTGCTGATTTTGAAATAGCAAGCAACCAATCAGAAATGACCTATGACACTTCCTCCTCAGCCACAAGACAAAAATAGAACAAACTGGATGCTCTTAGGTCCAACATGCAGACCCCCACCCGTAATACACATTCGCTGGTAGTAGTAATTATGATCAGAAATGATTTTATTTGTTATTTCACAAATGTGCCTAATATTTAGCATAATGTGCCACGCAAGCACTGCAGTAATAAAATGCATGTGCAGTGATGTTGCGACTATTACAGTGACATATTTTCAGAGTAGTTGGTTAATACCCAGGGTCACAAAAAATAGTGATGAAAAATGGTGTCATGAAAACAGTTTAAGAAGTGCTGGTCTGAAGAAGTTTGGTAGTTGCACAAAATGAGGACATAACTGACAAATATGACACCCAACAATGGCACAAGAATATAAAACAACTAAAAGAAGAGAATGTGAGAGAGAGAGAGATGGTAAGATAGAGACAAGTACAGCCATAATTGTCAAGGAAGGAAATCGGAAGGCAGTAGTCCAGCAATGGCAGATGCCCCCCGTTGTTGCCCCTATTGACACAGAACCCTTGATTTGTACAGAATTACTGCTCACATTCCAATCCTGAGGTTCAGTGATAAGATTTGAGAATGTCAAATACAAAGACATTTCACGATGCACTTCGCACATGTCAGCAACATTAAAGAAAAAGAAAAAAAAAAGCTGAAGATTCTGGAGAATGTATATTTAATGGCTTTTGTATCAGTGGGGAAAGAATTTTATCTCTAAGAAGTAAAGCTAGCTTTGTAACAATTTCTAAAAATAATTCCGTGCCCACTAAAGGCAATTCTAAACAAGTGTTTGCTACTAATCCCTTCAATTTGAAAATTGCAGGTATTTTTTTTTTTTTAAAAGGATTTTATTGTGGGAGAACAATCCTCCAATTTTGTCAATAACAATAGTTTCATTTTTGAGCTGAAACACCATGTGTCACCTTGATCTTTTTGTTTCAATTTTAAAATCATGATTCATAAGAGGAAAAAGATTTTTATACCCACCCAAGGATTGAACTTCCATCCAGTGAACAGATTTTGTCTAGAGTTGATTTTTTTTTTTTTTTTTTGGTATAAACCACATAGATATGATTAAGAATTTCCTGCAGTTTATGCAAAAAAATCAATTTGATAAAAAGTTGATTCACTAGGTGTGGGTCAGCAGGCAAATCACATCAACCAGTGGGAGTTGCTCAATCCTTGAGTGTGTATAAAATCTAGCTTATAGAAATTAAAAATGGTATCGATTTTAAACTTGATATGGCACTAATCTTCAAATTTGCACTGCAGTTATTCCCCCTTACCGAAGGGTAGGGAGGAAATAACTGTAGTAGAATATTGTAGCCTTTTATATTTATTCGAAAATAAAGGGAGAGAAATAGCAATGAATCGGACTTAAAAACTGGGGATGAATAGAAGTATTTTCACCAGAAACAAGATATTAGCCAGATTTTTCCAATTTTAACAAAAAGAGAAATAGTTTATATTGAAAAGTTTCCCTTTCATGGAAAGTACTTTTCTTTGAAAGCCTATATCAGCTCAGTTTCACAGCCAATTTCAAAAGGTAATAGAACCTGGCTGGGCTGCATGCTCACTGTGGCTGAGTGGTTGCAGGAAGAATGTAGTTTGACCAAGCACTTTCCATGGAAGTAGTGATAGAGCAGCGAGAGGATTGCCACACCCTACCTAAGCGAGAGGAGGGTTGGAAAGTGGAAAATAATTTGTCACCCACAAGGACAGAGACGCTTCTGAACACTTGAAATCAGAGAATGAGGATTGGGTAGCTCCTGCCCAAATATGGCAAATGTACCCCATTTTAGGCCTAATCTGGCTCTTGTAAAAGTAAAGAATAGTATGATATTTTGTTAATATTGTTTCAATTCATCTCTGTATGGTAACTTACTCCATCCCACTCAAAAGGCACACTGAATCAAAGGATGGTTTCTCCTATATAGAAAATGGACACAGATTTTTTTTTTAAATCTAGTATAAAGACGTTTTTGAAAATTAAATCTTTTACATTTGAAAAAAAAAAAAAAGAAAGAAAGAAAAGACATGAACAAGCCATCTCTAGATAAAGAAGTTTATTAGAATAAAGCATTTTTTTTCAAGAATACAAGAGATAATTTAAATTTTTAAAATTTTCTTTTAAATATAAAATTAGATTAGAGAACTTTTCAGCACCAATGCACATTTAAAATTTAAAAAAAATAATAGCAAACTCGTAGAAGAAAGTTCCATTAGCAACATCTGATCTTCAATAATAAAACAATTTTCATTAAAAAATATTCTGTAATGCATTCATCCGAAAGGATTGAACCAAATTTTCTTGCCATTGTTTCAATTCTTTTGTGGAAACAAAGGTTAGTGTTATACAATTTTCCCTGAATTAGACAAGTAATGAACTTGTGCAAACTGCCTTTTACAGGAAATGAATTCATGACTTAAGAAATGAGTAAGAAACCAACTATTTTCTATATTTACAATCTTCCAATATTTAATTGTTATTTTTGCTTCCAATTGAATCTTTAAAATCAAGTTTCAGCTAAACTGTAGCAGAAAATAAATAAATACAGTATAAGATACTGTATTTTTATGATGTAATTTTCCAATGAGATCTGTTCTTTTTTTCATTTTCAATACAAAATTGAAAACAAACAAGTGGTTTGAAAATTGAAGAATGCAATCAATTATCAAACATGCTTTGAGAAACTTTTACAACAAATGCCAAAAATTTGTGCAACAGTAAGGCTAAAGAGGTTATTTTGACAAGAGCAAAAAAAAAAAAAATCATATCTCACTTTTTCTTTTGTAAACCATGTATAATAATTTTCTCTTATTTAAAGCACAAAAAAATGACTTTAGGAACCAATTTAAAAAATTACCAGGTGTGGCCTCAAACTTATGAAATGTGGTGTGTGTGTGTGTGTGTGTATATGAATGCAGTGTTGTGTGGTGAGGGAAACTTAACTGGAGGTCTGGACATGTAATGGTCATACTCACAACAGCCACCACACACTAGCCCAAGTACCCATGTCTAAGGTCACACTCCTTAAGGTAAAAAAGCCTCAAATCCAAATTTTTCAGCTTTAGGGATGGCATAGATTCATGTTGTTTATCAGTGCATACAAACAATTTACAAATTAACTATTTAAAGTGTCCTGGGGGGAGAGGAGTATTGGAAAATATTCTTGAGAAGGCAGACGAGAAAACTAACATATAGGTAAAAGTTAATTTGAAAAATATGCTGGAGCAAGGGTTTAATGATTCCAGAAGCATGGTGTATTGTGTCGGGTCATTCAACTTACTTTCAGCCTCCACCTGGAACAAACATACAATGTTATATAGCAAAACCATTAGTCCAGTAACCAACTGACCTGAGCCATCGCAAATATCTTTAAGATATGCATCCGACAAATCACCAAAAGTACCGTAGTCCATCTGGTCACCTAGGACTGAGGAGCTGTTCTGAGGCTCCTCGCCCTCGAAGCTGAAATCTAACAGGATCGATTCCGTATCCATGTTTTTCATGACTGTCATCTAAACGAGAGATCTTGGTGTTGAAGGTGGCAAATGCCAAGATGTGCACATATTTCAAGGTCCTGGAATGAAATAAAAATGGAAAAAAATGTCTCCATTAAATTTTGAAATTCTTCAGATACATTATTGTCTGCACATGAGAAAAAAAATATGTACAACCTACCTGTGAATTTGAGTAAATAGACAGAGATGGCTTTGGGAAAGATAGCAAAAAAAGAAAAAGAAAAAAAAAAGAGCTACAAATAACAGGAAATTGTGGAGAGTCAGGATTCCGAGAGTCTTAAAGGGACATGGTATATAGAAGAATAGTTATTGATATCCACTCAATTTCTGTAAATTAATTATTTAAAAAAAAAAATCATTAGTATTGCATCCCTGAATTGAAAATCTACAAATTTCCCACTCAACAGATACAAATTATTTATTATTGTTGGGACTGTTGTCCCCATCTTTAGTGTCATATTCATGTTTCAGCTTTTGTACACTCTGGCCTTTTTCAGGTGATATATGTTGGAATTTCATGAGAAAAACCTAACTTAAGATAATTTACAAGACAATCTTTTTTCTTTCTTTTTTCTTTTAAAAAACCTTTAAGACAAAATTTTAATACCGGTGTATGCGAGAGAGAGAGAGAGAAAAAAAGTGTGCCACTTTAGCATATCCTACCAATAAGTTTCTGCTTTAGTGTGTATTCAACATTATTAAGACATTATCCAGACATTTTACTCAATATGTTAAAAGACATTCAGAATATTTATTATTTTTTATTTAAAGGATTCAAATATCTTGTTTTATGATTTTTAGTCAAATTTCTTATTTTATAATTTGTTTTGGGGGTTTTTAGTTTAAATTTTGTAATACAATAAATGGCATCCTTCCTATCTGCTTTTCCCTTTCTGTTAGATAGTATAAGATACAAAATGTGGTAGCAGCACCAAAGAAAAAAAAAAGTCTTTCTCTCTCTCTCTCTCTCTCTCATTTGAAAGATCAAATGACTATTCTTAACCATTTAACAGCCATTGTTCCATTAGTGGAACATATTTTAAGATATATTTGATATTTATTGTTATTTTCACACAATGTGTAAACTAAACACATTCTAGTCTGTTCTGGGTTATATTATCACTAAAATAAGAATCAATGTCTTATAAAATAAAGAGTGCCCTAAAAACGGTTCCATTGGCAAGTGGAACAATAGACATTAGAAGGTTGATGCACGCAAGTTCAAAAACTGAACTCTTTCCAATTCATTAAATTGGAACAGACTTTTGTTCTCTAAGCAAGAGGGCTTTCATGTTGGAACAAAATTCTAATGTACCTAGTCAGACATACTCCAGCTTGTTAATTCAAGCCAGACTTCTTCACATATGGGTAAAATAAGTATACACACACATATGCACGGTTGCTGGAAAGTTCTCAATCCAAACAAAATGTGATTTTAATTACAAAAGTTGTTACATGACTACAATAATATAAAAGCAGAACAGCTTTTCTTCAGTTCAACAATCTAAACAGTATTTGAAAATGTTGTAAATAGGCAAGAATTTTATTCTCATTTTTGCAGGTCACAAGAGGAACAGCTGTTACCAAAAGGATTCTGTTTCTACGACAAGCAGATTACCTATTTTAGAGCAAAGACAATTAGTAAATTTTAGCATTGAAAATGTTAGCCTTTTCGCAAAATTAAAATAAGTTCAGAACAAACGTCTTTGGTTTTTTTTTTAAATATTTTTTTTACTAAACCAAAATTAAAGTTTTTATAGATTATTTTTTTTGTTCAAGAAAATAAATTACTGAAAGAAATTACATAGAATGAAGTGGAAATTACCAACAACATGAACACGTCAATGAACTTATTTTGCAAATGACTTGTTTGCCTGGCAATTTTGACACAGCTTGTCTAACTAAATAATAATGGAAGATTTATACTTCTAAAGAAAGAACTTTTGTTTTTAATGCAACCGATATTCAATTTTTCATAAAATCAGGTTATGATCAAAAAATGACAAGTTACAATAAGTTTTCTAATTCCTTTGTGTGTTAGCTATTATTAGGAGAGTGACATCCTGGAAATCATGTTTGAGGTCGATCCTTACTGAGTGCCCTAACATTTAACCTTTGTGTTGTAAAGTGTTATCAGATATTTGATAAACTCAGAATTATTTTTTAAAAACTGATTTACATTTGTACTCTCAGAAAAAGAAACATCATACAAGCACGATTTTAAAAACACGTTACAAAGTGAAAGTTTGTACAAAATTTATCAGACGACTGTTTTTATTTTATAATTTCGAGACAGTTACATTTTAACGAGCAGATCTGATTGCAAGTTTTTTTTTTTGTTTTTTTTTATAAGCATTTTATTTACATCTGCCCGCTCGAGTCAAGTCAGGGAAACTGACAGGTGCTTTGAAATAACAATCAATAATCTTTAATTCCGTCGCAAGAGTGACAGGAAAAAAAAATCACTGTTAGCGTTGTAGACTAAATCGGGATAGCAGTAATAGTGGTTAATATTAGTAGATTAAATAAGAACAGAATTAGTAACGTTTTTTAAAACCAATACTAGGAATAAAATATCCTTGTTCATATCAACTGAAAATTCACATTAACATACTGGAACTAAAAGGTTAAACTTTCTTTGATCTTTTTAGCCACTGGATATTTTAAAACTTTTTTTACTAGTTAACAAAAAACGTTAAAAAACTAATAAGAAAATCTTGCTTAAAAAGCAAAAAAAAAACAAAAAAAACTTTAATGAATGTAAATTGCAAGATAACGCCCCTATTTTACTCACGCATTGCACATTATATTTAATAATTAAATATTTAAATTTTAATTTGTAAAAATTAACGTAAATGTTCGGGCGCTATTAATTTTTAAAGATTTCGGCAGAATACGCACTCACTTACTCAACCCCCCCACCTTTTTTTTAAAACTAACCTCATATTCCGAGCCCCACTTTACATCTAAAAAAAACGCCTGAAATGCAATTTACAGAGAGGTGATGAAAAATTATCGGCCTAACCAAGAAAGGATTCGCAAACAATTTTGATGTTTGGTAACATTTGATGGGTGAGGGGGTGGTTAGTGCTGAAAAACTTTAGGCCCTCATGTTAAATAACTTTCCGAGGACTCGGAATATGAGGTTAGTTAAACAAATAAATTAGACATTTAATTTTTTTAAAAAGGCAAAAACCGCAAAAATAATTTATCTTGATTTTTGATAATTAAACTTTTAATGAGATATTGAATGAACAAAAAAAAAAAAAAAAAAAAAAAAGGCTAAATAAAAGAAAATCAAGGATCAAGGTTCCCCCACCTTACACACTGATCAGGTTATTAAATATTAATTGACAAGAGGAATTCATATTTGACACCTACATAAATACTAGAGATAAAAACGATTTAATTAGATCCTTAAAATAAGTTATTTAAAAATAAATTGACACAGGAGTTGAAATCAATTTTTAAAATGACGTGGAATACGTTTTTTAGTTGTAGACAAGGCTAAAAACCATTTATTTTAAATGATTCATGAAACGAAAAATATGGGAAGGAAAAAGGTTGAATTTGTTTTAGATGTCCGAGGTCAATAAAAAGGTAAAATAAAGTCTCCATAAAATTTATTTAATGATAATGCCATCATACTTTAAAATTAAATGACTCTAAAAATCTGACCAAAGATTTTATTTAATAATCAAATTACGAAAATAAAAAGAAACTTAAGACCCCCCACCAAATCATTAAGTTAGAAGCTTTTAATTTAAGAGATAAAATAAATCCAATATCTATTTTTTTTTATAAAATAAAGCTAATTAACTAACATAAGCTGTACATCCTGTTAAAATTATCATTGAATTCCTTTTGACGATCAAATCGCCATAACATCGACCAAGAAGACATCAGCATGGCGGCATATGGGACATTTGTATCTGGCATAAAAACAATAACATTTGTTAGTATTTTTAGAAGTTATTATTATAAAATAGTAATCAAAATAATACTTACGCCATTGTGCAAAGGTTACCCCTGCACTGAGAAATTTCAATCATTCAAGTTAGAAAGCCATTGCTATCAGAATATCTGTTCGTCTTCGTCACAAAGGCTAGAATGGCAGATTTTCTGTGATTCGGTCTTTATAGGCACATATTTTTAGGGTTCTTTAATCTGAAATACTTAAAGATAAAATGTAATATTCAGATTATTGCCAACTTGAATAAGATTTTATTATCGATAATGTCAGTTGAACCGAGTCTGATCGAATTTTCGGTGGGTTTTAGGCAAAAATACTTTGGTACTATATTTTTAGTGGATTAATAAAACGCTAGTTCGGTGATTGCATCAGCTTCCCATTCTGATTGGTCAATTAGTGCCTCGCCCAAATTCTACACTATTGTTCAAATGGAAGGATGAGGAGAAACAAGAGAAAAATGTACACATGGCCATTGAGGAATATTTTTTCATAATGTAATTCAAAAATAGTGGGTAAAAAACAAATTTAATAGTAAAATTTAACAGTACAGCAACACTGTATAAGAAAGCGAAAACAGGATATTTGATTCTAAAGATAATCTGATAATTCTTTACTTTTGATCAATAAAACAATAGGAAAAAAAAAGACATGGTGAAAAAGAAAACTGGAAATGTTTTTTTTCTGTAAATAAATGTTAACGAAAAAATTAAAAAGTTTATTATTTTAAGAAAAATCTTAATTATACCATTAACAAAAACAATTAGATAATTTATATTGTTATTAAATTGATGTTTTGCTTAATAAAATATTGCTTTGCGTGCTGTTACTTATACAAATTCAACGAGTTTAGTTTTGACTTTTTGACCGTACGAACAAGATGAATATTTAATTAGTTTGTGTTTAAATATTAAATACAGACAAAAATCGATTGAACAAATAAATATTAAGTTTGTAAACTTTAAAAGTATCTTTTTAGCTTTATATTTCAAACTAGTTAACTAAGGGAGATTATATAATTTTAAATTATATAACTTGAAAAAGAAAGGTTCACATGAAAGGAAATGATATTCTGATTTTTCTTATGAAGAAAAATATGTCAAACCAAACCTTACCCAACCAAAAAAAAAAAAAAAAATGAAAAACAATTGTTCGTTTCTAAACGATTTGTTTATTTTATTCATGTAAAAAAAGATTTAAAAAAAATTAATTTGTGTGATTGTGGACTAAAAAAAAAAAAAAAAAACTCTTCAAAAAATAATTTCGAACACTAACAAAATCACCTGTCATACTTATTCGTGTATAATACGCACCCCTAACTTTGGGATACAGAATTCTGGGCAAAAATATCGTGTATAGCGCGCACTGAGTTTTTAGAATTTGTAGCTACTGAATTTAACCTTTGTTTAACTTTTTATTTTAAAATTTAACATTTTTTGTCCAGTTTGTATCGACTAAAAACAAGAATTTATATATCTTGAAACACAGAGCTAAAGGACAGATTTGTTCGCACAAAAATACAAGCTTTTTTGACCAAACTAAGTTCACAATACGAAAAACAAAAAATGGAAATGCATTTCAGGTGTTATTTGTCTGTTTCGTCTATTTAAACAACACGGACATAACAAGTGAAGCAAATTAAAACATGCTTTAGCTTAATTATTTAATTTAATTTAACAGTATAAATTTGATATTTACTAAAATAAAAACAAAACAAACAACAAATGTAGTGTTTGAATGATTTAAATTTCTTTTTTTACACATTTAGTTTGTTTGAACCAGAGATAAACTTACTTTTTCGGGTATATACCGACCCGAAGCAACGCACGTGGCCAGGAAAAAAAAAGGTAATATTTATTTAGTTTAGTTTACTTTTCATATATTATACAATAATAAACCCTTGAACGTTTACTTAAAATTCTAGGGTGAACATGTGTATACACGAAAAACTACAGTGCTTGTTTTCATAGTTATTGTTAAAACCTGTTCATGACACACTCAGATTAAATGACACTTGGTTTGTTGGTGGGAAAATCCTGTAGTGCATTATCCTGACTGACAGAAGGACGAAGTGCCGTATTTATTTTTTTTTTACAGTTTCTGTTTCAGTTTACACACATCAGCAAATCGTTTTTTTTATTTCTTTCTTTAGTTGATCTCATATTCTGAATATATTCAGAACACTAGTATTTCATTAACAAGAGAAAATAAAACATTTGAAATTCGCCCTATAAACATTTTTTTTTAAATGTGACGACCAAGTCACGAGACCAAATTATCGTCACTTGTTGATAAAATGTCGATAATTATGTCTCATGACGTCTTCAAAATTAAATGGTTAGACTTAAAAAAAAGAAGAAAAAGCTAACATTTAAGTTTTAAGAAGACCAATGAATGCCAAAAGATATAGACTTTTTGTAAGTTTTTTTTTTAATGTGTTAGTTAAGTCAGATGTTACTTTTTTTTTTTTTTAATGCCACGTCCCTGTAGGCGTTCATGGACCTCCGCAGCTTCCTTTTCATTTTAGAGTAAACTGACATGACATCTTAGGAAAAACAGTGAAGTGGTTTCCTATGTTTTCCATCTCTCAGGCTGGTTGCTCCCAAGGCTACAGAACCCAGTTTACCCTGCTATCACCACGAGCTTAAAAATAAATAAATAAAAACGAAAAACGCATTTAAAATAATAATTTAATCTTCTTTGAAGTTAAATTTTCGTTTAATTTGAAAGATAATAGCCTAAGCCTCCTAATCCGTATAAAAAGAAAAGTAAATTTTGTATGTAAATAAATTTTTAGGCATTTTTAAAAGTAAAACGTTCTTTCACTCATCACTTATCGAACCGCCATTGTAGGCGAAGAATATAAACAACAAATTTGAAAATCTCTTAAAAATCCAATATTTGTTCTAGAAATATGTTTCACAGTCAGTTAGCATATTTAAGGATTAATTAACTAGATTTTGTAAAAGTAATTGTAGTGGTAAAATAACTGCTTAATTAACATAGTTAAGACATATAAATGCCCAAGTAGTAAAGACAGCTTTCCCTTTCAGTATGAGTATGATTCACTTGGCTTTCACTTCCAAGTGCACTTGTCAAACTCTCTGCCACCAGGCAGAGAGGATCCCCAGAGGAGTCTATATGTCGAAGGCAGAGTCTCGTCTCGGAAGACAGGTAGTCGACCCCGTTTTTTACGGGGTCTACGGGGAATTTTTGGCCGAAACTACGGGCTCGGATATTCTACAATAAACTCGGCCTTGTGCCACATCCGACCGCGTGGAGCAGTTCAAATGAATATCTTCAGTATAAGTATGCGAGATTAACGACTACTGCTGGACTGATGAAGGAAATTCCACTTCATAACAGTATGAGTAATGTTTAGTTTACTTTTTACATGAAACAATGAAAATAACGTTTATTTACGAATGGCAGCATGCGAGGCACATTGTGATGTCATGGGTCATCCGCGGTAATTTTCTAATTTCATCCTTGATTTCAAAAGCGCGCGAAAAATGAAAAAGAAACAAAATGAAAGAAATATGAAACAATAAAGCAAAAAAGCCCCCCAAAAAACAAACAAAGAAAACTGGTATTTATGTTTAAAAATAAATTAATTTAACAACCTCACATAAACTAAACAGTAGTTTGAGAAAATATTTCTTATTCTATCTATACGCTTTTATAAAATATAGATTGAATAATTTTATTTTTTATACCACATAAGACGTATAAAAAGAAATTTTAAACAATTGAAATGATACTTTTGAGTTTTGACTTAAATTCATCGCTTTTATTTGTTTTCCTTATTTTCTTGGCTTTTTTTTATTTGCACCCAATGAGTGTTTTTTGAAAAATTATTCTGAATTTAAAAGTTATTGAATTATCATATATCATTACTCTTCCAATAGGGAAGAAAGGACAATAAAAGTCGATAATACAAAATTATTTCTTTTTTGAACATCCGTACAAAAAATAGCCTCATGGCTGCTAAAATGAAAAAAAAAGTAATAAGTAAAAAATTCTTATAAAAATAGTTCACACTTGAAAATGGTAAACTTTACATTTTTAGATTCTTCAAACACGTTGTTATTTAATAAAAAGTACACTCGTTGAAGAACGACACTTGTGCTTCACGTGAGCTTAGGGAAAATACGAGAGGGAAGACTCTTTCAAAGGTCACTGTTAAAGTATGCACATAGTTATCTGCACCTGCAAGTCACGTGACTTCATAATTTCAGTCATTGTACGTATTTTTATTTTATTTTATTTTTTTTTTCAGTTCGACACATACCCACAAGTGGTCCATGCTGCTGGGGGATGGGTGTTTTTTTTTATCATTGACTCAACATCTCCAGGTCGAATTGGGAGTTGTGTGAGCGCAGTTTATGAGGATCGGTCAGTTATCTGTCATGCGTGATACACGCTTAGGCGATTATGTATCTTATGATACATGACTGACGAGGCAGATTTTTTCCCGCAGTAGATTGCTATTTCTTTCTGCGGTAGACAAGTTGCTATCCAAGGCTATAAAGCCCGGTTTGTCCTGCTATTTATCCATAGCTGTGGGGGGGGGGGAGAAGAGGATTAATACCTTTCCCAAGGGTATTAGCCCGTAAGTGAATGTAATGGATTTGAGTGGAATTCGAACTCGGCTCTCCAATTCCTCAATCCGAGAATGAATTTAATTAAAACTAAATTCTTCTGATGCCATCCAAGGACAAATACAGAAAGTGCGTTTGTGGTGACTCAATATAAATACACAACGAAAATCAATCTAAAAAAAAACGAAGTTAAAATTAAACATTCCTAATGCCAACGATGTAAACAATAGTTTTAGTGAAAATATCCTTTTGATAAATAACTTAAGTGTGTGACTCACCTCAGATCATATTAAAATAGACTTTACACTTAGTGTCATTCATTATTGGTTCATTTCGTTTTTACGGCTTATTAACATTTTGAAGGTTATTTAAAGCCAGCAAATATTTTTTAAACTGTAAGAAATTTTGGGAGATAACAATTATTGATACAAGTCTTAATAACTAACCCATAGTTGGTGAGAGAAGAGGTGGATTCATAGCATTCCCAAGGATTTTAGTAATATAACGAACCCGACTGGAATTAGAACTCGGATATCCAGATTCCAATTTTGAGCTGTTATCCATTACACACTTACAGCACCTTGTATTCTCGAGTGGTCACCCATCTAGGTACTGACCAGGCTCGACGTTGTTTAACTACAGCGATTTGTACGAGGACTGGTGATTCAACGTGATATGGTCATAAGCCTTAGTATTGTTGAGGTATGTTAATAAGAATGGACCATTTGTAGATGTCTGTTTATTGCTGCGTGAAAAACATGACCATACGATTTATATTTAACATAAAATACCCCAAAATATGAAAGGCAAGAAGGAACAAAAGGTTTTAAAGCAAACAACATTTATATTTATTTTTGTGTAAATGATGTACATGCATAGAGTTTACTATTGTGTTGGTGTTATGTCCTTTAGATTGAATTAATTCATTTTATCTGAGCTCAAAAAAGTTGAATGAAATATAAAGATGAAAATGGTGAATAAACTGTAGCTTTCGAAAAATATTTAAAATAGAAAAATTTATTGTTGCTTGTTTGGAAATGTTTGTATTGTAGTTTGGAAAATTTCGTACGTACGTGCATATGTTTTTAACGTCTAATCGCACATGGTCGAGACGAGATCCTTTTTACAACTACATCTTGTAGCGAGAAGAGAGAGAGAGAGAGAGAGAGAGAGAGAGAGAGAGAGAGAGAGAGCTCGTGTCTGCTGTTTATAATTGATGTAACCACGTGACAGGATCGCAGAAAATTGGCGGGAAACTTGACTTGGACACGCGCTTGAAAAATATTTGTACGTGGGTGGATGGCCACGCCCACTTGGGCGTATTGACCAATTAGAAGTTGATATTTCCTGAAAATCTGTATGAAGCTGAATAAAATTCAACGTTGATAAGAAAGTGGTAGCGGGATGCTAAAGTGTCACTCAGAAAAGCCAGGTGAAGTTTTAACCTGAGAGATAACCCCCTAAACGGGGTGGGCATCCGTGCTTCACCCGATGTTAGCGGCTGACTCGACATATAAAGACGTAGTGTACGTTGTGTACGCTTGTAAAACAAACGTATGTAGAGAGCACGTTCGGAGAAGACCCCAATGCCATATCCACTATCAGTCAGTTATGTGCCATGCGTAATACACGCTAAGGTGATCATATATCTTTTGATACATAACTGACGAGGCAGATTTTTTTTTCCCGCAGTAGTTTTTCTGTCGTAGACCAGTTGCCATCCAAGGCTATGGAAACCGGTCTGTCCTGCTATTTACTTATAGCTGGGGAGGGGGGAGAAGAGGATTCATACCTTTCCTAAGGGTATTAGCACGTAAATGAATGTAATGGATTCGACTGGAATTCGAACTCGGCTCTCCGATTCCTCAATCTGAGCTGCTATTTAGGAATATTATTTATAAATAAAAGATAACAGAAAATGTCAATATTGTTTACCTCCCTTGACTGATACAGTCAGTTATGTTCCATGCGTGATACACGCTTAGGCGATCATGTATATTTCGATACCTGACTGACGAGCCAGATTTTTTTTCCCGCAGTAGGTTGCCATTTCTTACTGCCGTAGACCAGTTGCCATCCAAGGCTATGGAACGAGGTCTGTCCTGCTATTTACCTATAGCCAGAGGGAGGGGCGATAAAGAGGATTCATACCTTTCCTAAGGCTATTAGTACGTAAGTGGAAGTAATGGATTCGACTGGAATTCGAACTCGGCTCTCCGATTCCTCAGTCCGAACCACTTTCCATTATTCCACCGTACTTAAATTCATGCGCTCGAGGCACAAAGGAGGAGAACTATCATGAAAACATTTATAGAAAAGACAGGGAAGCCACTACACGACGTTGAGAAAGTGTCTGAAGTCGAGATGCCAGGTTAGGACGGAAAGAGATCCTTTGGATTTTGTTAAGAATCTCGAGATATGTAATAGGAGCACCAGATCAGATATGGAAGCAATATTCAATGAACAGACGAATGGTAGATTTATAAATTAGCAAGATGGATTCTGGCGAGAAAAATGGTCTTCCACAACACAGTGAACCAAACTGGCAATTGATTCAATATAATGTATCCACTTCATATCACTGGAAAATGTGAAACAAAGAAGTCGCAAGGGGTTGCTCTCCTGGAGATTAGCATCGGCCATTCTGAACAAAGGCTAAAATGGTTCTCTATGACGATTAAAAGTTAGCAGTTTTGTTTTAGAGGCCATAGAATTTACAAGCCATTTCTTGCCCCAGTTAACAACTGATTGGAGGTCATTTTCGACGTGTTAACGATTATTGATAAGTGTGTCTATCAAGCTTTAGATAAGAACGTCGAGGTTCGGGTTATGGCCATTCAACTCGACCTTCATTACAGGATTTGTTAAGAACGATTGAATTAACTCGACCTTCATTACATGATTTGTTAAGAATGATTGAATTAAGTCATGTATTTGGCCAGGGATACCATAGCTCTTTAGCTTGTGGAGAAGGCAAGGATGTCCAAACCTGTTAAATACCTTAGAGATATCTAAAGCCATAACCTGAACTTCGATGTTCTTATCTAAAGCTTGATAGACACATTTAGCAATAACCGTTAACACGTCGGTAGTTGATCTAGAGAAGTGAAAGCCATATTGTTTATCTGAAAGAAGGTCATGTGAAGTGAAATGCTTGGCCAATTCGGAATTGATTAGAACCAAAAGGAAATACCAGACCAATAGAACCATAATTCGAGAGGTCTACCAGCGTTCTTAAAATCATGAACTACAGAAGAGCATTTCCAACAGCAAGAAGCAGCAATGGGTTTGTTGGAAAGTTTGGAGAGAACAAGAGACAATAAAGGAATACATTTCTTTATGACATTTGCGGGGATACCGTCAAGTCTACATGAAGACGAAACGCGTTACACATAATTTTTGGACTTTGTCATTCATTTGCCTAATATTGTTTGACGTATTGGGGGCAGACATTTTTTTTTTGAAAATCACAAAACGTTCGATTACTCCCGTAACCTGCGGCAGTGCTTGACACTTTTTTTTAAACCCATTACGTCGGAAACGAACCGGAAGATGTCAGTAATACAAATTACAACAATCAGTTATATGTTAAAAATGAAAAAGAATAAATAATAAAAATATATTAAATAAAATGGTTAATAACTAAAGGAGAAAGGGAAGGTAGAGAGAAAACACGAACGAATAAAGAAAAAAATGTATCTCTATGTATAATCTTTCTCCCCCTCTCTCTCTCTCTCTCTCTCTATATATATATATATATATATATATATATATATATATATATTTAGTCATCCACAGACAGACTGTTTCGCTGTATAACAGCTCATCGGTTTAATCGGTGAATGCTAACCACTAGGCTATCGGCGCCCGGTAGAGAAAAAGGCGAATTTTTGCGTATTTATTTTTTCATAAGCACGCTAGTGACCTAGAAAACTCAATCCGGCTGGAGAGTCTATATATACATATAATATATATATATATATATATAAAGACATTTTTTATGTTTATACGTCTTTTTATAGATTTATATATATATATGTGTGTGTGTATGTGTGTGTGTGCGTGTGTGTTTGTGTGTGTGTGTGGATTTAATAGTTCTGTTAATAAAATTTGAGGAATAAAAATCGTCTCGTTGAAAACGGACACAGGCGTGTACGAAAATTCCGACTTTAAAATATTTCTCATTTTACGTCAGTTTAGTCAGAACTCAAAAGGCTAATATATAATAAATATCATCAATCTTATTGCCAATGTTGTTATCGTTTTGTTGGCTTTTCATTCCTCAAGTTGTATTAAGCGGCCTATTGAATGTACATATTTTAAGAAGCACACGTGGACTATCTTTCATTTCTATCCTAGCTAGAGGCAACCGGACGTCTAGCCACACTGATGAGCTGTGATACAGCGAAACAGTCTGTGGATGGAATACAATATATATATATATATATATATATATATATATATATATATATATATAATAGAAGGTTTGTCAGCTGATAGATGTTACCTTCAGCATCTTGACTCCAGAGTTTCCTAGATCGGCCCTTCGAGATTCACTCCGTCCACTCATCAGGGGTTATTTTTTTTTTTGTTATATGCACTTTTCATTGATGCCAAATTTTTTTTATTGTGCATGTGTGCGTGTCAGCATTCGCGCGCGTGCACCCATGTGCCCGTCTGTGCAGATGTGCGTCTTTGTTATTTGTCCTTTGTCCATCTTTTTTTTTCACTTTACATTCAATCCGTATTTCTTTTTTTTTTTTTACCTTTTCACTCTTTTTCATTTTTTCCTTTTTCTTTCAATTGCAGCCATTTTGGTTTCCGGTTTTCCAGCGGGTTACAATAGTCCCGACCTACGACGAGTCGTGGTTACCACACTATCTCCATTAATCTTGTTTCAACACGCCATTTGCCTCGTCATCTGATGTACTAAAAGCCAAAGACATCATTGGCAATAAATATACAAGTAACTTAAGACAATTTAATTTCATATTTTTATTTCATTTCATTATATGTATGTCCTTCACGTGTTTTTTAGTCCTATTTATGTTAAGATATGTCATAGAAATGTGTTGTTATGCCCTAGATTGTTACTTTACTATTGTGTTAGCATAAGTGAGTGACGTAAGTGCTTATTCACGGAAAATCGCGGGTACGTTTCGACTTACACGGAAAATCTCGTTACGATGAATCGTAGGAACGGAACTCTGTCGTAAGTCGAGGACTCCCGTGTATATATTCAAAATACGTAGTCTCTTTAAATTTCAGTCTTTTGGAGTTCAAAAAAAAAAAAAAAAAATTAACCACTCTTCATAAAGACATGATACGATATGAAATGTTTTTGTGTTGTTTTTTGTTTCTATTTCTTAAGTTGCCGTAACATTTCAGCATTTTTTTAAGCTCCAGTATATCTCGCCATTTTTGGAAACTATATTTCAAATGGCGGGAAGCGATAGAACCATATTATTAAATATATTAAATTACATTAGATTTATTTTTAGTTAACTAATCACATTTTTACAGGCTTCAATAACATTTATTTTACACTATATCCATTTGTTTTATCTGTTTGGTTTCACTATATATTTTACAAGATGTTCGTTTGTTTTACAAATACTTTCATAAGATATAATGAATTTACATAGTAATATCGAGCGTTGTGTTATATCAACTCGCTAAAGGGACAAAATCTGTCCCTTTTATAGTTAAAGATAAATATCTTTCTTTTTTAGGGCATACTCTAGGTGTTAAGCGAAGTCCATTGACAGGCAGGGTGGGCGTAATTTGACAAAATAGAACACGCGGTTCACAGTGGCTAAAATTATTAAACATTATTCAAAGAATTCAACTTCCTCTCTAAAAGTGAATATTTTTCGTTGTTTAAATATTTTTAAACTTAAACAATAAGCAAGTTTAAAAAATAGCTGAAATTTTTTCGTCACATTTTTTAGTAATTATTTTGCATAATTTTACGCTTAAAATCATTTTCCTTCCTTTTCTTTCTTTTTATTTATTTATTTAAAATTTAATGCAATATTTCTCTGGTTTGTGACAACACCGAGATAAAAATCTCATAAAAGTCTATTACCTGTGTTATAAAATAAAATAAGACATATCTCGGCTGATTTACAGGTAAATAAACTAACATACTCAAGAGCGAGAGCCGGATGTGAACGGGACAAGGCCCCGTCACAAATGACCATTATCTTCGTTTACGCATGTTCCCGACGTACGAGTTCCGGTCGAAAAATAAAATAATATTTTAAAGTGTTTCTATTTTTCGACCAATAAAAATGCTTCCCTCCTAATTATACTCGCGTCGTTTTTCGAGCCTGTTAAGCCATAAAAAACGCCATAAAAGGGGTCACACGGAAGTACAACGGGCAGTCAACAGGAGGCCAGGGAAAAGACCTGTCACGGTCAGGCTGAGCGGTCAGCAGCAGTCAGCAGTGTGAACTACTATGAGAGATCAACCCAGATCCGAAGCCGGCTTATGAACTATACCACAAGGTAGCTGTCCCAAATCCGCACGTTCCTGTTGAAATAAATCACGTAAATCTATTTCTGCTGTTGTCGTATTTCTTTCTTGCAACCATACGCTTGTCTATAACACTGGTGTCAGAAGCGTACAGCAAGAGAAATATGGCCGACTACACGAGCTTCACCCGAGCCGAACTATTTACTCTCATCAAGGAACAGAAAACACTACTATTCAACTTGAAAACGGGACCAACACAGCCTTCCGAAGACACGATACAAGAAATTCAAGCCGACATAAACGACATGCTGACTGTCCTAAAATCAACAACTTTAACACCTCCCACCGCTCAAACACACGGCGGTTACAGCTTAATGATGCGCCAACAAACTATACGCGACATATTGAAGCTAGAGAGAACTTTTCACCCTGGACACGACGTGAACCGATTCATCACGGTTCTAAACAAAGCATACACAATCCACGTCACGCCAGAACTCGGCACCTATCCCAGCCTGGAATGCGAATTCGTCAAGTCTGCTAAAGATTTACTGGACCAAAGTATCTTTCAGTAGATTGAAGGAATACTTATTAGGAGCCTACGGAAACCAGATGACTAACTTCCAACACCTCAGCCAAGCCTGGGATCTGGAACGGCGAGACGGCGAAAAATTAACAGACTTCGCGGGTCGACTCGAAAACACCCTTAGAGAGGCAGCCGTCCACATAAAAAAAAACAAATACAAAAAAGACAAAAATACAGACTTAACAGTCGATGGACTTATTTCCATCATCGGCGCTATGCTAATGAGCGACAAGGTGAAAATTTGGAACTCAAATCTTTACCCACATCTTGTCAAGACAATGGACAACCACTATTCAGCCATTGGCATAGCCCCCGAAGCTCAAAGATACATTGATCGCGGTGTAAAATCCAACGACACGACTTCGCACGACACTGTGTATTTCACACAGAAACCACAGCGGTCAAACCAAAGAAACGCGCCACTCCGACCCAGCAGGCAACCAAACACACAGGAGACGGGCCTCACCAACCCTCCAGAACACGGCCATCATCCGACACGCAGAAACCATCAGCACACACCACGAATCAGCGTGTGCAAGAACTACCTCAGAGGTCGCCCCTGCCACCATGGACGCAACTGCCTATATCGCCACCCACCTCGCACTCGGGCACAGGCCCATATCGCTGCAACGAATGATAATATACAAGCCATAAATGATGTGGAACAGGATTTTCGCTTCGGGCAGGACGAGATGTGACATATCTCGGCTGATTTACAGGCAAATAAACTAACATACTCAAGAGCGAGAGCCGGATATGAACGGGACAAGGCCCAGTCACAAAATGACCATTATCTTCGTTTACGCATGTTCCCGACGTACGTGTTCTGGTCGAAAAATAAAATAATATTTTAAAGTGTTTCTATTTTTTTACCAATAAAAATGCTTCCCTTCTAATTATACTCGTGTCGTTTTTCGAACCTGTTAAGCCATAAAAAAACGCCATAAAAGGGGTCACACGGAAGTACAACGGGCAGTCAACAGGAGTCAGTAATTCGCCTTACTGATCGGTTGAACTCTCTGCCTTTGGGCGGGGAGGAACCCGAAGGAGGCTACGCCGACGGGCGGATTCTCTTTCGGGGAGGTAAACCGACCCTGAACCCGTTTATACGGGTTCAATGGGCATATTTTTGGTCGAGCCCACGTGCTCGGATGGCCCACGTTAAACCTGCCTTGTGCCACATGATGCCCACGTGGGGGGTGACTAAATATAGTCAACAGGAGGCCAGGGAAGAGACCTGTCACGGTCAGGCAAGCGGTCAGCAGCAGTCAGCAGGGGGAGCGCCAGCGCCAACCAGTGTGTACTACTATGAGAGATCAACCCAGATCCGAAGCCGGCTTATGAACTATACCACAAGGTAGCTGTCCCAAATCCGCACGTTCCTGTTGAAATAAATCACGTAAATCTATTTCTGCTGTTGTCGTATTTCTTTCTTGCAACCATACGCTTGTCTATAACACCTGGAACCTTAAGCTTGCATGTGAGCTTGTAACGGACAGGTATCATTACTTGTAATTACTGCCGTTGAGGAGTCCTGGGTGTAACCTCTAATTGGGAGATTGGAAGTTATGGGGAGCGTAGAACAACCCCTTAGTTGCTGCTGTTTCCAGGTCTGAACCGGGGTGGTAGTACCTGTTAGGGTCCCAGCTATGGATAAATCGTGAACCCTCAAACAAAAACAAAACACTATGAAGTTATAAAAATAGATTCTTATAGTAAAAATACTAGCAACATATTTTTATATAAAATAATTATGAAACTATACCTATTTATAATAAAATTACCAACATTATCTATTCATAACAACATTATCGACAATACATATTTATAGTAAAATGATCAGCAATACATTTTACAGTAGAATTACCAACAATACATTTCATCTGTAGCTGAAGGCATACAATTGTGTTCAAAATTTGATTTCGGTATTAAATAACCCTTATAGGCTTTAAACTTTAAAAGTTTAAGAGGTTTTAAGATCTCCATTCCTTTTTTCATTCTTTATTTTCTTCTTTTATTTTTTGTCTTTCATTTGAGTCTTTTATTTTCTTTCTTAAGTTCTCCCTTACGCTTATCAAGACCTTTTCTTTTTCTCTGTCATTTTTTTTCAAAATTTCCTTTCCCATGCCTCAGTTTTCGTTTTTTTTTCTTTTTAAAACTTAGCTTTAAAATTACCAACAATACCTATTTATAGTAAAATTACCAACAATACCTATTCATAACAAAATTACCGACAATACTTATGATAAAATGACAAGCAATATATTTTATAATAGAATTACCAACAATACATTTTATAGCAAAATTATCAACAATACAATTTATCCGTACTTGAAGGCATACAGTTGTGTTCAAAATTAGCTTTCGGTATTAAAAAATCCCATAGAGACACTAGACAAAATCA
This sequence comes from Acanthosepion pharaonis, assembly GCA_903632075.3. NCBI lineage: Eukaryota > Metazoa > Mollusca > Cephalopoda > Sepiida > Sepiidae > Acanthosepion > Acanthosepion pharaonis. The sequence continues at coordinate 557,848 of CAHIKZ030000936.1, forward strand.
ACTACTGCGGTTGAGAGAGTTGGATTACGCCATCTTGTCTGACAATAGACTTCGCTTAACGTCGGCTAAGTGGCGTGACAATCAGCGGTATAAAAAAAAAAAGACTTACTCCGCCGTTTCATTTTTGCCCCAGGTTAGAGTAGCGACAACACGAGACATTTCTCCGCCGGGGGAAATTTCTTTCTTCCCCGAGCAGGCCGACTACTTTTTTTCGTCAAACCACATAGTGCATTCACGCTCGCTAATCGCTCAAGGATGTTCTTTTTTTTTTTTTTGTAATGTTTATACATGTAAGTATAATTTTTTTCTTTCTCTTTTTGAATCATATTCCTCCTTTTTATATAACTATATATAAATAGTACAAACTCTGCTGTTACGAATAGTAACACCCGCATTCATAAACATGGTGTACTCCTCTCATTATAAGAAATTTTAAAATAAATGATTTCAACAAGTGGAGAACGACACACACACACACACACACACACACACACACACACACACACACACATATATATATATTATTCATTTATTATAATTTTATCATATAGACAAAATCATTTTACTCACTACGAAGATGCAACTTAGTTTCAGTGCATTTCAATAGCACTTCGACGGGTGAGAATCGAAAATGGTTATGAACAATCCTGCTTATCGCTCTACTATTGGTATCGAGCCCTCTTTTGGATTAATGCTGTGAACGTTGGAATTTATATATTACTTTCATTCTCATCACATCGGATATATATATATATATATATATATATATATATATATATATAAAAAGAAGGAACAGTAAATATATATATATATATATATATATATATATATATATATATATATATATTAGTGGCGACTCTAAGTCATCACTGTTTGTCAGGCTCATTAAAATGATTCCTTTACTCTAACTAAAATATATATTTTTAAAAATCTCTGTGCATGAAATTAAAAAAAAACATATGCATTTTGGTATTTTAATATTAACTGTAATAATTCTATAAAAAATAAACATTTATTCAAAGTTTTTCCAGACATGTAAGAAAAAGGACTGAGGACATCGTTTTTGATATGTTTGTTTATTGCCCCCTTTGCATTTTTATTGTTTTATGGCCTGTTTATCGAGTCACTGATGGCAGGTTGTGTGTTTGTATATATGTCTATGCATTAGTGTGATTATGTATCTCTCGATTTGTGAATTTTGTTTCATTTATTGTACGTTTATAACCAGTACTGCTGACTGATATCATATTTCCTCAACACTACTCCAGTCACACTCCTTACCCAAACACTCCAGTCGACGAGTTAAGGATGCCACTTTGATTTTCACCGAATTTAAGTCAGGCTAAATTTAATCTGTCCTTTCTTAAAAGATTCATTCCGCTAAAAAAAACCTTATACTGCACTGAATAAATTACTGAAGATGGACATTTGAAAACAACAAGTTGACATAAAAATGAGTTCTTTGAAAAACAAGACATACTAGTCATTAGAGATTTTTAAAAGATTATTTATAAAATTAAAACAAGAAATACATTGCCTATTAAGTGTGTCTACAGCTTCGATAGGGCTTACATCTGTGCATCCCGACTAGCCACGTTAATTTTAATTCATTTTTTTTACTTACTTTCTTTGTTTTTTCTTTCTTCTTTATTATGAGCAATATCAACGAAATGTATTTCGGCAAATATTTTGAGGCACTGATTTAAAACAATTAATTTTGGACCCTGCTGAAATCAAGAATGAAAACAATGCACTCCGAAAGTTTTTTGTTGGTTTGAAATAGATATACTTTAATGTTGATTCATTGTTGGATTTATTCGGGATTAGCCCGACAAGCCCGATCCCAGGAGAATGATATATATATATATATATATATATATATATATATATATATATATATAGAGAGAGAGAGAGAGAGAGTGAGAGAGAGAGAGAGAGAGAGAGAGAGAGATTAAATATTTTTTTTATTTCTAATTCAATATATTTTTATTATTTCAAATGTTATTTTTAGTGTATACTTGTATTTGAGCAGAACATCCGTTTTTTTAAATAGTTTTATGTCGTCTACTGGCCTGTGCATTGGAGAATGGCACTTAAAAAAACGGGACGTTCTATTCAAATACGATTATTCACTAAAGATAACGTATGAAGTAATATACAAACGTACATTTTTTTACCGAAGTAATGTGGCTTCCCTCTGTCTTTTCTATAAATATTTTCATAGCATCTGCTCTGACGAGCTATTTTCACTGGTGCCCCGACTGCACGAATTTAAACGTGCTACTAGGTTGGCATCTCGGTCCCACCCTTTCACTGTTGAAACAGTTAAATGTAACCGCCTCTTCTACTTCAACAACTTCGTCTCTCGCACTTCACGACAGTGGAACTCCCTTCCTCTTATTTGCTTCCCTGATAACTATAATCTTCAAAAATTTAAATGTAATGTCAATCGACAACTTCTGATGCCTTGATCCCTTTTTTTTTCTTTTTATCCCCCTCCGTGCATCTTTTTAGCCTTTCCTCAACTTTCATAACCAGTCTTTTCTCTTACGTACACTCTCTGTAGCGCCTTGCGTACTAATGGCACTCCCGCCTTGTTTGGGGTGAATTGATAAAAAATAAAAAAATGACAAAAAAATCTTCAAAAAGATAATATGAATAAAGACACAAGAAAAAACTTACCTTAGCTGAGGTGGTTCGTCATCTGATAGACTTTACTAAAGCAAATGTAATGATTTTATTTTGCAACAAGTATTTATAAACATAAGTAAAATTGCCGTTAATTTTTCAGAATTTTAAAATGTAAGAACGCTCATAAATATACTTCAGGCTAACTGAATTTCAAGCTCAATTATGAAGGATGCTAAGTGATTGTTGTTGTTGATTTTTCTTATAATGCAATTATTATTTATATCATTTTAGTCTGAGAATAATCTATGTATTATATAGTTTAGAATTTAATCGTCTTCTTTTAATTTTCTTTTGAAATTTAAAAAAAAATTAAAAGGAAACTGTCAGAGTTAGCTCCTCCTTATTTCCCTAATTGTTCACTAGGGGTCGCTCTTCCTACACTATAAATACTGATCGACCTCTTGCCTCGTTCTCTTTCTACTTTGCATCTCAGCGGGTGCATTTAAAAATGTGATCTCTCGCAGAGATCCGCGTTTTCGCCCACTAGTGGGAAAACGCCATGAAACACACACATACACTTACGTACGAACTTTCACCGATATACAAACGCATTACGTTCACACACAGACACAAATGTTGATGTCTTTGTCACTTGTAAATTTGTTGTTTAATACATATATTTGTTGACATATATATTTCGGTCTTGTTTGCTTTCTTTACATCTTCGGTTGGACTCAACTTGAGTCCGCCATGTTCTTGTAGTTGGACCTACTAGCAAGAATAAACAGCACGTATTCCTAATTGAACAACACGTAAACAGACGGTCCTCTACAAAACTGTTAAATTCTAAACCTTTTATTATTTAACTGTTTCCTTTGAATTTTTTAAAAATTTTAAAAGAAAATTAAAACATGATAAAATCCAAAACCCATTATTTGAAATAATATACCATATTTTCCAGCTTACAAGACGCACTTTTTTTAAACAGTATAATTGTCAACTACTGGCCTAGGTTTTTGCGAGTCTTAATAAAGGGAACCCAAGCAAGTAGATGACATTTATACTGCTTCAAAAGAAAACAAATCTCTACTCAAACATGTTTACACACTAAATATGACGTTTATAATTACCGTATTTCCGGCTTACAAGACGCACTTTTTTTTTTACCTAAAACATACCCTGAAAAATACCTGTGCGTCTTCCAAGACGAATGTAAGGCAACGCTCAGGCTCAAGTAAGCTTGTACGGTCACCTAATTGGCTTGACTGACAGGGACATGGATTTGTATGTTGGGTCATTACACTATAATGTTAGCTATCAGATTCAGCATTTTATATGATGTAACCTCAGTACTTAGCTGTTACAAGTATTTCCAAGATTATAAACCTTCCTGGAGCCGAGCCACAAGCTTAAACATGCTCTGTTTACTAGCAGCGGCGGTAGCCTTTCTGCTCTTCACTAGTATGTCATTGCTATACAAACAAAATCGGACGAGTGATTAATGTAAACAATACGTAGCGCCAGTATGTGAGGGATGCATGGTGAATGTGTTGTTATATGAGAATGACTCTTTTTTGCTTAGAAATTTCTTTCCAATATTAGGGTGCGTCTTCCAAGCCGCATCCGCTTGTAAGTTGGAAAATACGGTAATACATAGATTATTCTCAAACAATAATATGAATAATAATTACATTATTACGAAAATTAATCAACAGTTCAATAGTTGATTAATGCAAGCGGTTAAAGTACAGAGAGAAACGAAGGGGAAGGGGTTGGGTGTAGAGACGAAGAAGGGGTTGGTTATCTCCCTTTTTGCAGAAGCAAATCCCCAAGGCCAGCAGGTGACATCACCCCGGGAGTGACAAACATCAGTTATTGTGTAAACCGTGAAGAAGCTTTCATTGGTAAGATGTAATTGCCACTCGAGCAGCTTCTTCCCACGAACCGCTACCTTGTAGAACCGACTCCCAAGAGGATGCTTCCCCGATCACTACAATCTTAACCTCTCCAAATCTAGGGTCAACCGTTATCTTACTCATGTACCCGCATAAACCGTACCTCTTATTCGGTAACACTCTACTTCGAGTGACTCTTGGGCTTTGTACATTACTGTAAAAAAAAGTTTCACTGTATGGACTGAACATGTGAGCAACGAAAGAGTTTTAGAGAAAATAGAAGCAAAAAGGACACTTGTACTTAACATCAGGAAGAGAGAGTGGAAATTTCTAATGAGGAAAGGGGGTTTGGAAAATCTGATACTCACAGGACAGATTGAAGACAAGAGACGCAAAAGAAATCAATGCACAGCGTACTTAGTGAACTTCAGTTAGTGGCTAGCAGAAATGGATTTAGGATAGATAACAAAAATACAAAATTTATTAAAAGCTACAATGAACAGGAAATTGTGGAAAATCGTCAACGTCCTGAAGGGACACGGCACATAGAAGAAGGAGAATAAAAAGGAGATTTAGTAAAACAAACAAATTGGAATCAAATTATAGTCAAAATTATTAAAACATAAGTTCATTAATCAGTTTCAGGCAACATAAAACGTTATTTTAATGAAAATTATTAAGATTCGAGTTGATACAAACTTCATATAAAATTTTAATTAGGTTATAATTTGTGCAAAAAATAAAATTACTCAACATTTAAAATAAATGCCAAAGTATTAATTTGCAAAGTTTAAGCGCGTATATTTATTAAGTTATTACAAAATTTATACCTTTCAAATAACAAAATTTAGAATTGAATTGGTCATTTTTCTGTTAAATATTCGTGTGCATTTTGTGTTTACTATTATGTCCGTGTGTGCGGTATAAATAAAAGGACAATGTAACAAATAGTCACTCAGAATCCAGGCAGTCTGCACGATAATATCCGCCGGATGTAACTGTTCTAATCGAAGTCATTCAGGAATTGTCACGTGACTCATCTTTGCCCTGTCGTATGAAAACTGTCTTTATAAGAAGAAATTGGAAAATCCCCCCCCCCAAAAAAAAACAATTTTTTGTAAAATATTTCAACAATTTCTGCAATATAAAAATTTGGATTTACACTTTATCTACATTTTGCTTTTCCTTTGCCTTTTTCTTGATGATTTTGACAACTCCCAAATTTTATCCTTCACCATTAACCTTGCGCAACATTAAGAAGAATGTTGTTTGAATGAATTATCTCCCTTTCTTTCTTTTGGGAAGTTCAGATTAAATTTTAACTTTACAAATTTCCGACCAATCAGATTAACAAAAGAGAAAAGTCAAGACACTATAAGTCATCGTAAGAAGAGAGAAAGAACTGAGTACAGTTTGGATGTCGAGAATTGAACCAACAAAGGGTTTGCACGCGATTATACGTTGTGGTGTAATGGATATCGGCTCGGAATGAGATATTGGAGAGCCGGGTTCGAATTTCTGTCAGGTCCGTGACATTTACTTACGAGCAAAAACCCTTGGGAAACGTATGAAACCACCTCTTCTCTCCCAACTATAGAGACTGGGTTCTACAGCCTTGGTTGGCGACCATTCTATCTGTTAGATTAAGATTTCAACCGTTGTATCTAAGAAATGTTTAGAGATATCTTACTGAAATTCTCCGAGGTTTTTATAACACTATTGAACTCTACTTTGATTAATAAGAATGCATAATTACTCTCCAAGCTTAACAGAAGAATCGTAATGAAAACGTTCATTAACGAAAACGACACGTTAATCATTAATTAATCATAGGTAAGGGTCGGAAGCTCATGAAGTATTGCTATAAATTTCAAATATATATATACACTGCGTGCCAAATTATTATCGAGATAACTTTTTTTCTAATATTTCCAAAACCCTCCAATCAATTCACACAACATTTACACACAATGTTGGCAACACTGAGCTGCGCAATCACTGAAATTTTCGTACTGATCTGCGCAATGTAAACAAATTGGCGCCATATTTGTTATCAGCACAGTGATTTGAGCGTGCCAAATTATTAGAAAAGTATAAGAATTTAGTGAAAAGATGGGCCGTAAAAGCAGTTTAAGTGATGCTGAAAAGAAAACTATTACCTCAGAACTCTCAAAAGATAAATCTACCCTAGAAATTTTTAAAATGATAGGGAAGTGTCATCAAACAGTGAAAAAATCACCGCCGACCCTACACAAGTACGCAAAAGGGCAGATAAAGGCAAGCCGAGGATTATTTCACGTTGTCTCGTGTCACGATTTAAACGAGAGGCCACGAAGAACCCTGGACTTACCGGTCAAAGGCTTTGCAGTCGTATTGGGGATCCTACTGTGTCTAAAAGTACTCGGTGTCGGTATTTGAGGGAAATAGCAACAACAGTCAAACCTGTATCGAAGTCTCCTTTGACGAGAAATCACATTCAAAATCGATTGAAATGGGCCGAGGACAATATGGAGATTGATTTCTCTAAAGTTTTGTTCACAGACGAAACTCGAGTAACACTTGATGGGCCAGACAGATGGTGCAAAGGCCGGGTAATGAACGGACAGACTCGCCATCAGTGCTTGAACGCCAACAAGGCGGTGGTGGCATAAGGATTAGGGGTGGTATTATTGGAAACACATTAGTAGGCCCATGGAGAGTACCAGATGGCGTCAAAATGACTGCTGAGTCATACATAGCGTTTATGAAGGAGCATCTTGAGCCGTGGATGAAAAATCAAAGAGTTGCCTTCAGAAGGGCCATTGTTTTTTATGCAAGATAATGCTCTCTCACACGCTGCTCACAAGACTACTGAATATTTGAAACAGTTAGGCTTCGATGGACTTCGAAAAATGAAGTGGCCAGCAAATTCTCTGGATTTGAACCAAATCGAAAACTTTTGGAGCATCATGAAGCGAAGACTGTACGCCAACGGACGACAATTCAGTTGCAACGCTGAGTTGTAGGAAGCAATTCTTGACATATCTCGCGGCATTACAGCAGATGACATCCTACAATTAACAAATTCTATGGATCGTCGACTTTTTTCAAGTAATTAGAAAACAGGGGAAACACATTCCCTATTAATTTGTTTAAAACTGTGCCTTTGTTTGTATCTGTTATTATTTGTTTGATTATCTTATTTATTGGCTTCTTTTGATCATAAACATTCATGTGCAACATTAATAAACGTTTTGTTTGCTCAATTCTGGGTAGTTTACTAAACCTTTATAATAATTTGGCACGCTCAAATCACCGTGCTGATAACAAATATGGCGCCAGTTTGTTTACATTGCACAGATCAGTACGAAAATTTCAGTGATTGCGCAGCTCAGTGTTGCCAACATTGTATGAAAATGTTGTGTGAATTGATTGGAGGTTTTTTGAAATATTAGAAAAAAAGTTATCTTGATAATAATTTGGCACGCAGTATATATATATATATATATATATATATATATATATATATATATATTATTCAGGATCATTTTCCAACTTATTCAAGATGATCTTCGCCCTCTCTAAACTTCTAACTTTCTGTCATGGAGTAACAAGTTGCCTCACAGGTTTCACGTACGATTTCATTTTCTCGTTTTTTTCACTGCTTTTTGGACCGTAATGACTGAAACTCCCCTCTCACGTACCATGGATTGAGTTGTATCTTTTCTGATTGATTTCTTTCGTTCTAAATTGAAATGATGATTCCTCTTCTTGTTTTGACCCCCTGATCCAGTTTTCCTCTCTACTGTTCCCGTTTTTAAACCAATTCACCATTCTCTGGATGGTTCTTGAATGATGAAGCCAGAATATGAATGTTGGTACTATTACTGAAGGCCCGAATGATCTTTTCCATCTCACCATTGCTCAGTTGGGAAGACATAGTTGGGCTGACACGAAACCTGTTTTCTTTCTAGCTGAATAATTCAAAGAGTTTTTTTTTAATGATTCTTATAATAAATGGTGTCAAGATGGCTAAACTTCTTATCTAAAAACCTGGACACTTAATTAGTTTAGTGTTTTTTTAGATATTAAACATTTTGTGGGATGGACAATTTTGCTGTTATATCCGGTATCTCAAGTTTCTTGAAAAAAATTCAAAGAAGAGTCTGTAATTTAATCGATCCTATCCACTCACCAAAGCTGTAGTAGGGTTTTCAGGAACTTACCAACTGCCGCATGCTGGGGTTGTCTCTCCAAACGATATCCTGAAGAAGTCAACGTAGTGACATTCGAAACCTTGGTCTATTGTCTGAATAGTAAACCTTTTACCCGGTGTTTTTCAACCGGTGTTCTCCGGAGCCCAAGAGTTCCGCGATAGGTTGATAGGAGTTCCTCGAGAAACAGTGATAAATAGGCTAATATATTTTTGAGTAATTTTTGTTTCATTTTATATTCGTAATTTTACTATGCACGTACGACATATTGTTGTAAAATATTTGGTTATTATAATAAAGGCGTCTTATATTATTAAAAATTATAATAATCTGATATGTCCCGGAAAGGGATATATTTGTTCGAAGTAGCAAAGTGGTTTTGGACTACTGTAACCGAGTAGGACAATCTAGCAAGTAACCGTAATAAACTGGTCCTCGTCGTAATGGTAGGCAATAGGCGTAGGCAATAGGCGAAGACAATAGGCGTCGTACCTGTACCTCCACACCAGTCTGTATTTATGACTGACACCAGCCAATCATGACTGGGGGAAACAGGTGTATGCATATTCATTACATCATAATCATAGGCAGGACTGGTACGTACTAGACCCAAACCCCCCGACCAGAGGTTACAAGCCTGATTGGGGGCCCGGGGTTATTGCTTTGTGACCTTCGCTATCTTATCATCATTTGCTTTTTCTACCTACATTATTATACGTTACAAATTAAGCTAAACACAACTGACTTTTAAAGGATGAAAGATTTTCGTGGATTTTGACGTCATTCTGGATTTTTTTTCCTCCAAATCTGTGAATTGCCCTGTCGTATGAAAACTGTTGTATAAATCTATAAAAACACATTATATAAAATTCACTATTTTTTTATCTATAATGTTGAATGTGTTAAAAGTATTCATAATTTTAGCAAGAAAAATCTTAAGTTGATGTAAAAAATTTTTGCAAAACATTGTTGATTTATTTAAGATGGAATGATCTATTATGACATGTCTCGAATTTATATTTAGATACATTGTATTTATTTTCAATTTTTCTAGTTGAATTGTTCACCTATATTGCATATGACTCATTATTGTACATATTTAGGTTACAATAAAATGTGTATTTTATATGAATACTACCTTATGAAAATTTAGATGTAGTAGAGAGGCCCCGTATGATATATTCAGGAAGGGGACACGAGACTCTTGCACCAGCCCTGAGTACAATTATATCTTCTATGCCTTTTTATTATAAAATCATCTAAAATGTTCTTAATTTACACCGAATATAGAGATCTTAGCGCATTTAGTTAGCAGAGGAGGTTACTTTTATTCTTTCTTTTGTACATTTGCATTTATGGAAATAAGTCAATGATTATTATAGCTGTAAGACGTTTCCTAATAATAGCTATAATTGCTAATTAACTAATCATTGGATATTACTAACAAATTCCTTGCAAAAAATGTTCTCAGTAATAGTTATTTAGCAGTGATTTAGGTCTCTATATGTCTGCCTCTAGTCGATGAAGCTTACAGCTACATCACGTTGAAACACCGGCTCTAGTACGATCACCGAAGTTAAGCAACGTCAAACCTGATCAGTACCTAGATGGGTAACCGCTTGGGAATACCAGGTGCAGTAAGCTACGATGTGCGGGTGGTGTAATGAATAATGGCTCGTAATTGGAGAGCCGAGTTCTAATTGAAGTTGGGTTCGTTATATTCTCTTTAGCCTTGCGAAAGGTATGAATCTACTTCTTCTCCCCCCCTAGCTATGGGTTAATTAATAAGGTTTATATTATTAAAACCATTATTATCAAAAATAAATAAAATTGCGTATAACATATTTAGATTTCAACATCAAATAACCCATAGAGGTGTTGATATGCCGCTAAACAAAAACAACCCATTAAGCAGTCGGGGACCCCAGCTGCAAGGTTGCCATGACTGTTTTGCTTTTTGAGCAAAAATTGTGTAGGGCACCGATATTCGTAGAACTTAAAACGATTATTTGGTTACTTGTTTTAGGGTATCATTTTACTTATAAATATCGTGACTTGACGCAAACAACAATCAGCGCATTTTTTTAAAAATTTCATCCCAAGCTAAGCGGGAGTGTCACAAGTACGCAAGGGCTACAGAGATTGTAAGTAAGGGAAAAAACTGGAAGAGGGGAGGGGTGAGGAAAGGATAAAAAGAAGAACGGGGATCGAAGCAACAGAAGATGTCGATTGACATTACATTTAAATTTTTGAAGATTATAGTTATCAGGGAAGCAAGTAAGAGGAAGGGAATTTCACTGTCGGAAAGTACAAGAAAAGAAGCTGGTGGAGTAGAAGAGGCGGTTACTGTTTCGACAGTAAAAGGGTTGGACCAAGATGTCACGCTTAAATTCATGCAGTCGGCGCACCAGTGAAAATAGTTCGTCAGAGTAGATGCTATGAAAATATTTATAGAAAAGACAGAGGGAAGCCACATTACATAGGCGAGAAAATGACTGGAGTCGAGACCCCAAGGCAGGACCGGTCACATTGCATATCCGTCTTTGGATCTTGTCAAGAACTTCGAGATGAACAATAGTGGCACCAGGCCATATATGACAATAGTATTTCATTATTTAAACAAATTGGCTCTAAATAATCAATAATGCTTTTTTATAGCCATCTTTCACATATTATTGCCAGCTGAGACTGTTTTTATTTACATAAGTAAGTAGCGAAGTAATCGTTCTCAGTAACGCAGTTAATCGAAATAAGTGCAGCAAAAATGTGTTTGAATTTTTGCGGAAAAAAAGTCCTTGCACCTGTTATATTCATAAAGTCTAATAATCAATAATTTTAATTTTATGTGTGCAGTTAAGATATTTTATCATCCCACGTGTCAAAAATGGCGTCCATAATTGATTTTGTTTTTGTTCTCAATACGTCAGGTCGACAACTCCATATTCAACGCGGTTGGTTGAATGCAGATGATAGTTGTAATGTTATTTGAATTATTGCACGGCTTAGGCAGAGAGAGGATAATGGCCACCAGGTAGAGAGAGAAAAAATAGGTCGAGGCAGCCATACAATAAACAGCACAAAACCACTGATAAATTGCTTATGATAAAAAAATCTATTTTTTTTTTTTGTTCGTCTTTGTTTCACATTGTCGTCTGTCAATTAATGCTCAATTTCGTTATTTTTCGTTTTTTATCGATATCTATCGTCTGTTTTTGATTTATCGACTTTTCTTCGTTTTTTCTTTTAGATTTAAAATAAAATAATTGTCTTTCTTTTCTCTATTTTTTTCCTTAATTAATTCATTCGGCTATTATTCATTTCACATTTCTCGTACGCTCACCGTAGTTAAGCAACGTCGAGCCTGTTCAGCACCAAGATGGTTGATCGCTTAGAAATACCAGATGCTGTAACAATGGATGTGCGGGTGGTGTAAT